>MJUU01068629.1:7561-63702 GCA_002080025.1 Modiolus philippinarum | reverse complement strand
TACTTTCAACATATGAAAAAAAATCTCATTGGCACAAGCATGCCAAAAATTGACGAAAAATGTGGAAGCATGACGTCACAATCAGGATATTGCACAAATTTACTTGTCAATGAGTTCCTCAATTTGGAAATACAGCTTGTCTTAAGTACACAATATAAAATGCAGAATATTTTGTTGCATGATGTACTGATGTTCGATTGATTGATTGGTTGATGTTTTACGCAAACTTCAGCAATATTTCAGCTATATTGTGGTGAGAACTGTTGATTGATTGAATATTGTTTAACGTCTACTCAGCAATATTTCAGCTATATCAAGACGAGAGCAAGTTTGTTAATAAATAATCACTTTGGGGTATGAAAAGGGCCATGGGAGGGGAAATTCTGACTGCCACTGGATGCAACACCAATGTGATAGAATGTTTAGTTGTTGAGAAATGGACTTAAATACAAAATTTAACAAGTCACTGATGCATAAAATATAGATCAAAGCCACTTAATTCTTTATAATTTGGGTAGTACTTATTAAGGTGATTAATTGTATCAGATATCATTGTGATATGATGTGTAGTTGACCTAACCGCAAAATTTAATTTAACAAAAGTCACTCAAGCGTAAAATATAGGTCAAAGCCACTTAATTCTTAGTAATTTGTGTAGTACTCGTCAAAGAGATTAATTTGATGGGACATCATTGTGGTATGATGTGAAGTTGATGAGAAATGGACCTTTCCGCAAATTATCAAAAATCATACATGCGTAAAATATAGGTCAAAGCCACTTATTTCCCCGGCATCTCCATACATATATTTTTATGCTTTAATTGACAATTATTTTTCATATTTGATAAAAGCAAAACAAAGGAGTATGTTTCCCGCTTTCTGGGAATGACTCAAGAACAACAAACATGTGAAAAATCCTAATATCAGAAAAAATAATCAATACCAGCAGATTCGGACTGCAATTTTGAAGAAAATCTGATAACCTGTCTTGCATTAACATTTTCAACTATCTGCTTTTTCGTATATCTAAACAAAAGGAGTTTCAAAGTTTAAATTAAAGATATAATGTTCAAAATATCAGGATCTATACCTATCCAATAAGTTTGCAGACAATCTAATGACCAATATATGAGTTATTGCCCTTTTTGTCAAATTTTTGCAATTTTTTTCACAAATTTTTCGAATTTCAAAAACTGTTTTAAGTATAGGTTATGTTTGATTTGCGAAAAATGTACAGTATGTCAAGGATAACATTTAACATAGCATGATCAAGTTTGTCAGAAATCTTGGTTTGCGCAGATGTCCGGGCTGCCAGCAATTACCACAATTAACCATTGGATCCTATGGAAAATACACTTGGACATTTTGATATGGGAGAGAAAGGAAAGTTTACTGTCAAAGATTAAACCAAGGAACTTGGCCTCTTTTACAATAGTTATAAGGGTATTGTATAGTTTAAGCTCTGGGTCTGGATGCATTTTCGCTTACAACAAAAATGCATCCCGACTGTTTTCGAGCTTGAGAATTTAAAACCATTTTCAACTGCCCATTTTTCGATTCTGTTTAGACATAATTGCAACTGGCGTTCTATGTTATTCATGTTTTTGCCACGATAGCAAATCAGAAAATCATCTACATAAAGAGATCCATCAATATTATCTTTTAAAACCTGGTCCAAACTATTTATTTTAATACTAAATAGTGTGACAGAGAGGATGCTTCCTTGTGGAACACCCATCTCTTGTTCAAACGAGTCAGAAAATGTAGAGAAGTTGAAGTTGAAGATCCTTCAAAAATAAAAGGTGTGGCCAAAAGATGAAGAGAAGAGCTGGCAGCTATATCTTCGTTATCTTATTTAATAAACGACAAAGATATTGACTTGGCAAGATCTTGCACCGAACAGCTTGGCAAGATAAGGGAGACACCCTAGGCAGTTTGTCCAACAGAAGGACTTGCATTGGAAACAAACACCTGTAAAACCAAGGGAACTGAAAGGAAATTCTTCAAAACCTTCCATCTAGAAAAAAAAAACGCCAAAATGAACAGAAACAAGAGGAATTGTAACAATTTATATATAATCCATTTTGTAAATTAAATAAAGTATACTTTTAAGGAATGCTCAATTTCCAGTCATTTAAACATATCGCTAAAAATGAAATAATCACAGAATTAGAGATTGCAAGCAAATAAATAAAGTAGAAAACGATTCCCACACTGAACTTTCAAATTTTTTTAGCACTCACATCAACTTGAAAATGTTTTTTGATATATTTCAATGAAAACTGCATTTATGCAACACTTTAAAAGCTTTAAACTACAACAGACAGCAGATATCATAAATAACAAATATGAAGTAGTTAAGTTTTAATTTATTTTAGAGGCGTGTTAAAAACAAAGCAACCATTTTTTTTATCTTGATTGCAATGTAATAGATCAGTTTGTATTGTGGCATTGATATACAATGGTCTTGTGTCTGTTTTGCAAAGCAAATGCTAACTAGAAAGGAGATTTTATGATGCCATTTACTTAAAGGAACTGAAAACAATGTGATTTTTTTAAAATTTATATAGATGAATTCTTAAAATAACAGTACTAGATTAATGGTCATATTTGACCTTCTTGAAATTAATACGTGGTTAAAGCAATTTTTGGTTGTTGGAGGCAATGGTAACTTCAAGGCGTAGAACAACAATAAAAGCATTGTTATATTATTAATGAAATAAAAGGGACGACAGGAAACCCGGGAAACCCCTACAATGGCTGAAAATTATAATTACATGTCACAATATGCTAGGGAATTACACAGGAAAAACACAAATAAAACAAAAGACAGACGTAAACAACGATAGGAACTCGGGACAGCCGGACTTGGTACCAGTAGGCGACCATTTAAGTCGACTTAATAGAGCCCTGGCACCCAAACCTCCCTTTATCTATCCCGTTTCCCTATAGTATAGTGAACAAACGAATAAAACCCAATACAGGTAGACTACAAACTCGATGACCACAATCTTTAAAGGAGAGAATATGACAATACGTAATTTTGAAAGAGGGGTCAAGGGGTGTTCGCCGCTAATCTGCCGGCTAGCTAAAGGAGCCTAGTCTGCTGGTAACACACTGTCGCACTACGGAAGAAAAATCAAACTCAAAACTTCCGGCAGGAATTAGTCAGGATTCATCATATATTTCAGTAGACATCGGCAGCACGGTTGCAAGCAGAGTATTCTGTCAATATCCCCTATTACGCAAAGAATGTAAGTTGCGTCCCAGCTTTTCTGGATTTTTAATTAGTTTCTTCCATTTTTTAACATTAACGTAAAAACGGGGGTTAGAAATGCCCTCAGTAATAAGCTGTTTGCGAGTAACGCCATATTTAGATATTAAATATTCATATCTGTTATAAAACACCTTAAAGATATTCAACAACTTATGAAATCTGTAACTCCTGTTGTAAAATTTTTGCTGTGATAGTAAGGTTACATTCATTAAAATCGTCAAGAGTAGAACAAACACGTGCGAATCGTACTAGTTGAGAAATGTACACCCCGTATGATGGAGCTTGAAGAACGTCGCCATCAAGAAAAGGTAAGTTAGTTATAGTGAAATAAAAATCGTCCCTTTTGTCATATATTTTAGTTTTTATTTTGCCAGCGTCAATAATGATAGTAAGATCTAGAAAGGGACAGTATTTGGAATCATTGTTAGCTTTATTTAATTTCAGCTCTTGTGGGTAAATCATGTCTACAAAATCTAAAAACTGGGGATTGTCAATAGAAAGGATATCGTCAATATACCTGCTGTTATTATTGAAAATAGAAATAAGATTATCACTGTTTTGTATGGTTCCGTTTTGATTTTTTTTCTTCGTAACAGAACAGAAAAAGATCTGCAATGAGCGGTGCACAATTTGTACCCATAGGAATAGCTATGACCTGTGTATAAATAGTGTTGCAAAAACGAACAAAAATGTTGTCCAGTAAAAGATTACGTGCATTATTCATGTCATCACATACCCAGGAACAATAATTATTGTATATAATATTAGAGAAGAATCCACACTTTTTGTTAAAACAAATGAACTGCAGACCAGAAAACTTATAAGACCATTTAATAAGTTGTCCCAATTTTGATTTAATCAACGTATGTGGAAGAGTAGTATATAGTGTGGAAAAATAATAACTGTCGACGGATGAGACTGGTCTTTGAATCGATTGTAGTTTATCTAAAGTAATTTACACGAGAGTTTTAATAAGTTTTTTCACAGTATGATATAACCAACTCCTTTATACAAGTAAGTTAACTAGTTAAATTGATGGCCAAATTAGTAGTAAAACACTTACTAGATGCCGAAATAAAATGATGTTTGAAGGGATTTTTGTGAAGCTTAGAAATCCAGTACATGGTAGGCAAGGTGTTATCTTTAGGTGGAACTTTAAGCATTTCTGTATTCTTATAAAGTTGTTGGGTTAACGTTTTTCGTCCCAGTTGGTACGTCTGAAAGTTGTTAACTTCTCCAGTTCGTATTTTTGGACATCGATATAATATTTCTTTCAAACGATAGCAACGTTGTTGGAAGCCTTGTCAACTGGTACAAACACAAATTTTTGACCAAGATCCATCAATTTTGACTTAATTCTTTTTACAGACAGCTTAAGGAGGTGACTCAATATAATTATCTTGATAAAAAATCTATTCTGTTGGTGACCTTAGTAATAATTTTATCTTTAAAAAAATTTAAAGCATGTTTGTCTGCACTTTCTCTTTACACCATTTTTTAAACCGGTTTTCAGTATTTTATTGTGATTTTGTCTTATGTACATTTATGTCATATTCTTTCATTAAGGACTTATTTCTTTTTATAGGTTTATAGGTCTTTGACCTCTGTTCGTGGTTGTCTACGTGAAATCCGTTGACATACTATAGATTGGAAATTTCCTCAGGAGCACACCGTCAGGAACCCTATCGAAGTCTGATAAATAACAAGATTCTAAAGTCCAATTTGTAGAAACACCAATATTAACCCCTTTTGGCCCTTTTTCCGAAACGAGCGGGGCCAAGAAAAAAAACACCAGAAATTAAAATCCTTGGCTTACGCGTGTGCCATGGAACATCACACTTAAATTTGATTATGATTCCTCCACTTGAACAAAAGTTATGGTGTCCACAAACGCCGACGCTAACAACATACCAATATACGACCAAAAAGTTTTGCGGTCGTAAATGTGAACCATGTCGATGTTAAAACTAAAATGAACAAAAAACGAAACTGGCAAGAATACCCGTATTAAAAAAACAAGAGGCCAATGGCCACGAAACTGGATGGGCTAAGGCATTTCGTATTGAGATTTGAAGCCACAACTTTAGTTTGCAATACTAATTAAAATAGTTCATGGTCAGATCAGCCATGACAGAAAATGTAATGATTTGCAAGGTTTGGTAGATACATTTTTTCAAAGAGTTCACTATAGGAATAAAGGTAATTTTGGAGGAGTTTATCGATGGGAAAACGCGGCCTTTACATAAAGTCCTTCAGTTTGTGAGTGAAAAGCCGCGTTTACACATCCATAAACCCCTCTAAAATTCCAATCCTTTTACTGCACTATTTTTAACGGGCAAGAAGAGTTTTTCGAGAAATAACTTCTCTGTTGTCCACGACGTTTTGAATAATGAAAAGTGTATGACAAACAATTGCAAATAATCGCCAAATCGCATCATAAACCTGTCAACCAATGACTGATTATCATATATCATTTGATGAATTTAAATATTTGAAGTACATTTTTTACAAACATATGTTCTGAAAAGTTTGACAATTAAATCAGTTATGTAACACTGACCTATGTTTTAGAAAAATAATTAGGTGCCCGGCTCGTCATACTTGTCATTTATCAAAAACTCATTTAAAGATTAAAAATCATCAAGTGCAGACGTAAACATGATTTCACGTGAAAATTCCTCCGACTGTAAAAGCTTAATGACTTTTGTTTTACCATATGAAATAAATTAAAATCTCATCTTACAAAATTACTTCTCACTAGAATCAATCAATGTTATTTAAATATAAAGATTATCATTTCTGCAACAATGTGAATTAAAAATAGATGATTAAATTAGCCAGTATTCGAAAGATTCACCTGTCGCTGTAGTTGTACATATTTTCGCTTGATAAATACCATGTATATTGTATTGTACTGATTCAACTAATGGAAGTGATAAACACACAAAGATTAACACAACTAAGACGGAGCGAAGCAAAAAAATACAAATTAATTAATTAAAAATCAGTACCGCATCCAAATGTTCTGAAAATCAATAGGGTTCGGTATAATGCCAAGCCGACACAGAATTTGAAATTTTGTTGCATAACGTGCATTCCTGAGAAAATTATCGTTTACACAAGCAGTTTAAAATCGGGTGATCCCTATAGCTTGACGGGCTCAGCCCATTCAGCTGAAAACACAATCAGAAAGCAAAAAGGTTAATAGATATTCAATTCGGGCAACAGACACCTCCAAAACCAGTTGTCATTCCAATCAACTTCAATTTAGAAATAGATTGCACAGAGATAAAAGGAGGAAATAATGAAATGATTAGTGAATGTGTTCAAAACATAGATAAACTCTTTTAGAGGTGACACTATGTAGCCACCCTTGCAAGGGGCCTCTTAAGTTTTAAGGTGGATGAATTGGCAATATATATGAGATTTCCCAGTTCTTATTTCCACCCTCAACTGAAATCTAATGGATGGGAACGATTTTCGCGCAACCGCAAGGCGATACCGAAGCGGCAAAGAATGTATTTGACAATTATAACCAAAGAGACAAAGCCTATATAGAAGAAAACGTGAAGTACATTGTACAAAACATCACTAAACAGTGGAGATATGAAAACGATTTTAAATGATTTAGTCAACTAACAAAGAGAACCAGAGGCTCCCAGGAGCCTGTATCGCTCACCTGGCTTTCGGTTGCCACAATCAAGCCAACACTGTAAGTTATACAATTGAACTTCAGTCCCTCAAACTTTGGTAGTTCGAACACCACCAATCCGGTTTTGAAGTCCCAGCATCAATATCTATTTGGAAACCAAATTTCATTTAAATCAGACAATGTTGAATTTTTCCACCTTTAATGGTGGCCATTTTGATAATGGCAGTCAACAAACAATTTTCAACACCGGTTTTGAAGTCGCAACATCAATATCCATTTGGATACCAAATTTCATTTAAATCAGACGATGTTGAATTTTCCCGCCTTTTTGGCAGCCATTCTAAAAACGGGTAAGCGAACAAATTTTAGCTGGAATAATCAAGCAAGTAAATAAAACGTTTTCCATGAGCTACTCCACCTCTTGTGATTGATTGATTAGAGTTTAACGTCTAATGTGCAATATTTCAGCTGTATCAGGACGAAAACAAGTTAATCAATTCTAAAGTTAAAAGCAAAAGAAGAAAGAAACGAAGTTGGAAGGGACAACCGGGGCAACGACTTAAGAATGCCAGTGGAAAAGGGGAGTTATGGGTAGGGGCAGGAAATTTAGCCTTCCATACCGAAACCCATTGCGTCTGCTCTCTTTAGAGAAATATAGAAGCCTGGCGTTTCTCCACACAGTTCAGCTACAATGGTTCACGGTCAGGCTTTCCTTATTATGACCTGACTACCCAGCTGGGAAATTAATTGAACATTATGAGGAAAAGACTGACATATTTTCAGTGTCAATGTTATTCATGAATTAATTAACTACAAAATGAGGAAATTCATTTCCATCATGATTATTTGTATTTGTAAATAAGAGAATTAAATTGTCCTTTTCAAGTTGTTTCTCCTGATATATTGTACGTGTTTTTGGTATATAAAGGGTAAAACACACAAAGAAGAAAAAAATTAGGAACACTCAGAATTCAGATTTGAAAAAGCAACCAACAGTAGCTTGAATAACATAACGATTGAAACAAGGAGTTAGGAAAGGTTTGAATCTCCTATGCGATGATCTGAGCTGGTCAAAAAGTTCTCAGTAGGAGTAAATAGACTTGCTGTAACTTAGTGTGGAGTTGGTAAAACAATTCCCCGTGGTAGAGATGTATGCTCTTTATTTTGCTTAGATATGGTGTACTTGTACATGATATAATATCTCATGTGTACACTTTGTTCAATTAGTATTGTCTAAATTTATGTAAATTCTAAAACCACAGGATTAACTCCCTCCATCGTAGTTTTGTCCTTAGCTATATTTGATATTATTGATTAATTGGATTTCGTTTGGTTTTATGCATTTTAAACATTTTTTTTTTAAATTATGAATTTCCTTTGTTTGGGCCCGGCACCTGAATAGGTTTTCAGGGGCTTTGGCTACAGAGCTGCCGGGCGCGTCCCCAGGTGGTGGATAGGGGAATGCCCTGTCTTTGCGGGGTAGTCAGGTCATAATACGGAAAGCCTGACCGCGAACCATTGTAGCCAAACTGTGTGGAGAAACGCCACGCTCCATGCAGTATAAAGACCCCTTCTATATTTCTCTAAAGAGAGCAGACGCACTGGGTGTCGTATAGAAGGCTAAATTTCCTGCCCCTACCCATTTCTCCCCTTTTCCAGTGGCAATCAAAAGTCGTTGCCCCGGTTGTCCCTTCCACCTTTATTTCTTTCTTCTTTTACTTACAATTTGTTTTGAATTGATTAACTTGTTCTCGTCCTGATATAGCTGAAATATTGCTCATTGGACGTTAAACTCTAACTAATCAATCAATCAATCCTTTGTTTGGGTTCTAGTGCTGCTGATGAGGAATAAATTTCCGAAATGGCCATACAGCTCATTAAAATTATTGCAGTAGGAGTTAACATATGTGCTATGGTATCATGTTCATTTACTCCATATCCTTTCGTAAAATATTTAATACAGGAGTTTGTCTTTTATTGCAGTGTGGAGTTGGTAAAACAATTCCCCGTGGTAGAGATGTATGCTCTTTATTTTTCTTAGATATGGTGTACTTGTACATCAGATAATATCTCATGTGTACACTTTGTTCAATTACTATTGTCTAAATTTATGTAAATTCTAAAACCGAAGGATTAACTCCCTCCATTGTAGTTTTGTCCTTAGCTATATTTGATATTATTGATTAATTGGATTTCGTTTGGTTTTATGCATTTTAAACATTTTTTGAAATTATGAATTTCCTTTGTTTGGGTTCTAGTGCTGCTGATGAGGAATAAATTTCCGAAATGGCCATACAGCTCATTAAAATTATTGCAGTTGGAGTTAACATATGTGCTATGGTCTCATGTTCATTTACTCCATATCCTTTCGTAAAATATTAGCTTTTACAATTTTTTTTAATAAAAACCATTTTACCCTCCAAAAAACTCTTTAAACATTGTTTTGGGTTATCACCTGTATCTACAGTTATACTTAGGATTTAGGATTGGATACGCCTGGCTTGATTTACGCCTGGTTTGGATTTACGCCTGGTTAGATTTACGCCTGGTACAAAACCAGGCGGACTAATTTACATATTACGCCTCAATTTACGCCTGGTTTACGCCTGGTTCTTTAATATGCCAGCTGTGTAAGTTTACGCCTGGATATTTCATAAAGTTACGCCTGGTTTACGTGTCGTTTACGGGCGGCATATTTCATACAGGAGGGGAAAATTATACATTTTAATTTTTAAGTTTGTGTTGTAATTATATCGCTTCGTATCCTTTTGGGAACATTGTTGTCACTAAAAAAATCCAAGAAAGTTATTTCTTCTTTATTAACATTACATCATACATGTATGTAGGTAAAAAATCTACAGATCGATAATAGATTATACATCGTACACACAATAAACAAAACAGGTCACGTTAATCCCATGTCGAATTTTTGTCGGACATGTGTGTAATGTCGGTGTTTACACCGACTTTTCACTCTCAAACACCGCCAATTCACCGACGTCCGACATTTGTAACGGAATGTCTCCGGGTGTACTGCATCATCTGCATCAGCAACACTCTCCAAGATGCATCCACTGACCAAAAATGATTGATGTTCAACATGTAGTACCTCAGATATGAACCTTAACGTGAACTTTAACCTGAGGTGGGACGAATGGACGAACACTCAGTCACTCGGATGGGCTAGATACTATATCCCCTCCCAAACTCTGTTGGGCGAGAGGATAATAAACCTGCTGGATTGGAAATTTTTTTTCATTTTTGGCAAAATATAGGCATATTTTTAATTGATACTGGGTCCTATAACAATCATTGACCTAACACTCTGTCTATAAAAGGCATCACAAACAAGGTAAAAAGAAAAAAAACTGAGTTGCATGTGTTGTGGTGGCAGGTATACCCCCACTGGAACCATGTTGCCCAACATTTTTTCGTTAACAGGAAGCTGACAAGAGCAACAAAAAATGCTTATGTCTCATAAATATAAAGTCAAACACCAAGTTTGAAATAAATTTGTCCAGCAGGAACCAAGAGAATTGCGACAAAAAAATCTCTATTGTTCAAAAAAGGGAAAATGGCAAAGTGCCGCAAAACAGGAAGTTGATATGGTAGAGCAACAAAAATTGTTTATGACTTATGACCCATATATATAAAGTCAGATACCAAATTGAAATAAATCTGTAAACCAGGAGCCAATAAAATAGCGACGAAAATTTTCACTATTGTCCAATATAGGGAAAAATCGCCAAACAGGAAGTTGATATCGTAGAGCAACAAAAATTGCTTACGACATATGCCCCATATATATAAAGCCAGACACCAAATTTGAAATAAATCTGTAATCCAGGAGCCAAGAAAATTGTGACGAAAATTCTCACTATTGTCCAATATGGGAAAAATCAAAAAGTTCCGCCAAACAGAAAGTTTATATCGTAGAGCGACAAAAATTGCTTACGACGTATGGCCCATATATATAAAGTCAGATACTAAATTTGAAATAAATCTGTAAACCAGGAGCAAAAAAAATTGCGAAGAAAATTTTCATTATTGGCAATATAGGGGAAAATGGCAAAGTCCCGCCAAACAGGAAGTTAACATCGTGGAGAGACAAAAATCGCTTACGACGTATGCCTCATATGTATAAAGTCTCACACCAAATTTGAAATGGATTGGGCTTGTAGGTGTGAAGATAATTGTGACGAAAGTTTTATGGACAGAAGGACAAGGCGATTACAATATACCACCCACTCTACGAATGGGGGTATAATATTGTGAAATGGAATTTGTGTTATATTGACTTTTTGAGTTTTATATTTATATTGGATATAGATGTTTTCAATTGGTATATTAATGAAGTTGATTGACATCAAGTTGTCTTTCAAGAAAATTTGTAGTGCATGTTTTGAAATTGCAAAAGAATTTGCAAATTAAGTGAAGATTTTTACCTTTCCATATTCATTCACATTATTTTGAATGCATAGAAGACTTCTGTAGGGATCCTCAAGAATCTGGCAATTAAAATTCAATCTTCTTGCTGGTGTAGTAATTTTGGTGTGTTGATTTATTTTTATGTCAAATTTTCCACTGAAATACTTGGAAGGTGTTCTTGAGATATTTTCAAAGCGTAAGGCTGTCCTGAAATAAAAAAATAAATGTATAATTTTCTATTCTGGACTTGGAAAACTGAAGATGTTACTTAACTGCCGCACTAACTAATGATATAACCACATCATTATTAATCATAATTTGTTTGATTAAATTTGCTAAGATTCTGAAATTTCAAAATCACATAAATATAAGAAAAACGGGGGCTATGCGTTGAACGATACGATATACGAGGATATCAAGACTAGAACAAGTTTAACAATTAAAAAAAATATAAGTAAAAGAAGAAAAAAAACAAAGGTGGAAGGGACAGTTTAATTGCCACTGAAAAGGGGAGAAATGGGTAGGGGCAGGAAATTTAGCCTTCTATACGAGTCCCAGTGACTGTTCGTTTTAGATAATATTAAGGGGTCTTTTTATACTGCATGGAACCGTAATTCAAGACGAGAACAAGTTTATCAATTCAACAAAATATAAGAAAATGAAGTAAAACACTAAGGGGGAAGTGTCGGCGAGTTTAATTGCCACCAGAAATGGGTAGGGGCAGGAAATTCAGCCTTCTATACGAGTCCCAGTTAGACATTAAGGGGTCTCTTTATACTGCATGGAGCGTGGCGTTTCTCCACACAGTTTGGCTACAATGGTTTGTGGCCAGGCTTTCCGTGTGATGACCTGACTACCCCGCATAGACAGGGGTTCTTATGAACGCCGTAAGATGTTACGTAGATATAGATTAAGATAATTAGGATGAACATATCCCACAGCTTGCTGGAGCAATACCTTCTGCAGTAAATAGGAATACCAGTCTTTCCCCAAATCAGATGATGTTAGAAAGAAAGGTTAATCAACCTGTAGATTTATTTTTTCCATTCAATCATGACAATGAACAGCAAGAAACAGCAGACGATTATGTTGCAAGACTGAAGAAATCCAACGATACATCTCATTAAATTGCAAGAAAAACGTTAATTACCTCCCCAGATCTCATGAAACGCGATTACGATCTACGACTCCATGAATGACAATATGAACTTGGCGATCTTGTATATACTTTAGATACCGCTGTGGTAAAAGGAAGAAATCCAGAATTAAGTCCACCGTGGAGAGGCCCTGGCATTGTAATTGCTAGGTATAGTCCCTATTTTTACAAACTAAAATTAAAAACGTTAAAGTTAAGTTAATTAAGTAATAATTACAACGAATCATAACCGAATGAAACCCTATAATGACGGGAATAGACCAGCCTGGTTAGAGCGGTGCAAGTTGAGAATCGAAAATGGCGAGGATGTTACTGGTCAACGGGTTTTATGATTCAATGTGACAGCTGTGACGAATGGCATCACGGTGCATGTGTTTCCATTTCTTAATGTTTAGGCGAGACCCTGTCAATTTATCGTTGCCCAAAATGTCAGTAATTGAAATATTCTTACGTATTTTACTTCTGTAATACAGGTTATGTCAGTTTTCGAGGACATCTCCAGTGGTGAGGAGGAATTGTGTTTAGACGATGTTTCATCAAGTAGGAAAAGTAGTACATCATCGTCCGATTCATCGTCGTACAGCTCCGATTCATCATCAGATACACTTGTGGAAGACAATATGTCAAAAAAGTGTGTTGTAGCTAGAGAAATTGCTACGCAGACTGACGGTCGTGTAAAGAAAGAACGGAACAGGACACGAAAACAAAGGAGAGAGGCAAAGCTTCGTCGTGAAGCCAGAGATAGAGGAACTCAAAGCAGGGGCGTGCAGAATATCGTAGCGGCAGGACGCAAAAGAGATCACAGGAGTATCGGCGCAGGTCTCCTTTGAGGTCTCGAGAGGCTCGACGTAGGTCGCCTGAAAGGTCCTACCCACGACGAAGCGCTTGAAGCGTTTCCCCAAGAGCATTACGCAAAGAGCAATCACTGAGTGTGTCACTGAATATGCACGGACGCTCTGCAGAGGTCCAGAGACTTGAGAACTCCAACGGTTCGACTTGTCCGGTTGATTTTTGTACGGCCAAGACTAGGAAATTAAAGCTACTTGCTTACCGAAAGCATTTTCCGGAATTTCTAAATGATAAATGCGTGGCAGCTAATTATTACATCAAGACTCAGGCTGGAGGCTCTCAATGATTTGACAAAATGGTTACTAAAAAGAGAAAGTTCCTCCGTGTTTGACCTGGTTCGTTTCGTCAATGAAGAGAATTTGGTGACAATGCAGTCTGGGCTGTTAGAAAGACAAAATTGAAAATTTGAGCACGGCAGCTGGTTAGAGGAGACCGGAAGTGTTCAAGCTTAATCCGGTAAACTCACCAGCCGTCCTGTTGTATTGGCGTTTTGCATTTTGTCGCTGTTGCCGTACGTAACTAATGGGCAACGTACTGAATTTAGGAGGATGGAAATCGGATGCCGGGAAGCATGACGTAATGATCTGTCACAAAGAAGTATTCACATGAAGTGACTCTAGCTTATGATAACCATTTTCATTTGGACCTTTTGTCCAGAAAAATGGGACAGAGACTCTGTGTGTCTACTCCATTAAAAATGCCAATGTCACTTCAACCACACCATCCAGTAAAATTACG
Source organism: Modiolus philippinarum (assembly GCA_002080025.1). Lineage (NCBI taxonomy): Eukaryota > Metazoa > Mollusca > Bivalvia > Mytilida > Modiolidae > Modiolus > Modiolus philippinarum. The sequence continues at coordinate 49,602 of MJUU01068629.1, read as the reverse complement.
AGGCGGAACACTTGTCTTTTGTGATCCTCAAACCTACCCTGATTCGTTCCAAGTGAAAGAGGGTTGGATAACCGCCGTTGGTTTTCATCCCCTGCATTCGGTGGACTTCAACAGAAATGTAAAACCCGCTTGGAGAAGCTGTTGCGTGATAAGTTTCTTTGTTTTGTATTTACGGACATGAATGATTTAAAAGTTTTGAATTAGAGGTATATTAGAACACATGATTTTTTTTTCAATGAAGAGAAACCGATACAGGTGTATCGCCTTTTTTCGAAACGGGGAGGGGTGTGGTGTGTGTGCTCTGTTGTACTATATATAGAGATAGACAATGTAGTTAGTTGTATTGTGTGTGCATGTTATCAGGTGCGTAATACGTGTATGTGGTCTGTGTGTATATCTGTAGTCTGTAGAGTGTAGTGTAGCGTAGTTAGGAACTATTTCTGTAATTATAGTAAGTCACCAATATATTTATATCCAACTGGTGTAATGTTTAAACCGTAGATTTACCATAAAACTTATGATGGTGACGATGGAACATGAGAATTTGTCTCAACAGACGCAGACGGTAACAGTTGCCTCGAAAGGGGCGGGGAATTAAGCCTTGAGAATCTTGTGCTATTTCGTTCATAAGTTATCAGTCGGAAAACCTAAAATACGCAAAATTTCAAAGTTTCAAGGGGCATAACACCAGAACCCCTTGGACCTCTGAATCCAAAATCGAACTTGACCTGAGTGTTGTGATAAACAACTTACATACCACGTTTGAGGATCTTGTGCTATTTCGTTCACAAGTTATCAGTCGGAAACCCTAAAATTCGCAAAATTTCAAAGTTTCAAGGGGCATAACTCCAGAACCCCTTGGACCTCTGAACCCAAAATGGAGTTTGACCTGAGTTTTGTGGTAAACAACTTGCATACCATGTTTGAAGACCTTGTGTTATTTCGTTCAAAAGTTATCAGTTGGAAACAAACATGGCTATTGCGTAAAAATATTAAGTATTAGGCATGGACCATTTAATTTGGGGGGAGGGAGGGGGTGATGGAAAGAATTTCCATACCTTATTTTGGTTATAAACATGCAGCTTCTTCAGTGAAAAAATGGAAGAATGTGTCCATGGGACACGGATGCCCCCGCCTCCTTGCAATCGAAACCCATAAATTATTAAAGGCATAACTATATACAATATATATTTATCAAATATTATTAGGAAGGATCTTTCTCCTGTGATAAATAGGCACTGGAACTGGTTTGATTTTGATATAATGTGTAGTTCCAACAACTAATCTGAGAAACAGTCTTATATATAATACTAATCTATTTTTAGCAACTGTGACCTTGACCTTGGTGGTATCAACGCTAAAATCTATGGGATTATGTCTATTGTGATAAGTAAGCAAGTGACCAAGTTTGGTTTTGATCAGATGCAGAATACTCAAGTAATCATTCGGAAACCAAAATTTTATTGAAATTTTAGTCTATTCTTAGCAACTGTGACCTTGACCTTAGTGCTACCATCCTGGAAATCAATAGGCTTTTGAATTGGGTGATAAGCAAGCACGTGACCAAGTTTGGTTTTGATCCGATGTAGTATACTCAAGTTATCAGCCGGAAACCAAAATTTTATTGAATTTTTAGTCTATTTTTAGCAACTGTGACCTTGACCTTGGGGGTACCAACCGGGAAATCTATAGGGTACCGTCTTTGGTGATAAGCAAGCATGTGACTAAGATTGGTTTTGATCCCATGCAGGATACTCAAGTTATCATCCGGAAACCAAAAAGATGGACGTACGGACGGACGTACGGATCAGGGTAAACCTTAATGCTCCCGACCGCCTAGCGGCGGGGCATAATAAAAACTATCTGCCCAACATTTTGCTCACTTAACAGGAAATAATAATGAAATCCCTAAATTTAATGTATATATATATATATATGTATAGAAAATATCTTACCTCGATGAAAACTGAGGCACCTCCCTCCCGTAAAACTGCTTACAGCTTCCAATTCACTATATATGACCATGAAAAAGCTAAACATATATTATAAAACTTCGATTCATTTGGAAAAAAAAGTATGAAAAATATTTGCAAATGTTTGAAGCAATTGAAACCTTTGAACTAAAATAGTGGTTTCCCTTGAACCCGTATAAAATAACTTTTGCACAAGAACTACAAATTATTAATCAGGTTCTTTGAAAGGATATTCATTTCCTCCTTCGCTAAATATCATAAAAATGTGAATAAATAATGGGGTTCCAATTGAGGATAAGTTTTTAGCCCTTGTCTCATTTTTTCAGCATGAGTCAACTACGGAAGGGCAAAAAACAATACTAAACTCAAACTTTGGAACTTGCCTTGTCAATGATCCGCAACGAATCCAAGAGTTAAAGACAAGCGTCAAAATCCTATCAAATTCCTAAAAGCACTTTGTCGGACAAATTAAACTTCAAAACACCAAATGAACCTAAACCAAGGACAGTATTATCGCCTGGAGAAGAACAAAGGATAGTTAAATTGATAGTTGATATGTCCCAAATAGGCTACGGTCGTACAAGACAGGAACTTTTTATCATCTGTAAAAAAAATTTTGGATGCAGATGGTCGACCAAACCCCTTTTCTGATAACAAACCAGGAAATGACTGGTACTATGGTTTTGTTGCTAGGCACCCTGAGCTCTCTGTAAGAACGTCTATGCAGCTTACTAAAGAAAGGGCTATTGTAACACCGTATGGGAATGACACCGGGTATTGGTACTACCGAAGCGGACGATTGATATTACTTTATCATGAGTGAACGTGAAAAATCGCACTTTTCTCATATTTCTTAATAATATTTGTGACCAGAAATGCGTGGGATGATCGGCAGGATAAAATTAGAGTTCATAATAGTCGTATAAACATAGAGAAAAGAAAGTAAATATAAATTAGAGATGAAAACACGTCGCCTAGTACCACCAAAAAGTGCCAACGGGATGTTTTTTTTTTCTTCAAAAGCAAACGATTTTAGGCGTTTTGTGTTCCAAAAACACACCATAGTTCAATATTATCGCCCTTCAATTAAAATTAAGCAAATCCATGTCTCAACAGCTAGTTATGTTACTTAAATCACGAAATCAAATAATGAAAGAGCAGGTTGATTTTCTTTGTACTCTTTAGCAGCATTCTCTACTACAATGAAACAGATAAGATAATAATGAAAATAGCATAATTTACCGGAATTTGATTTTTAAGCAAATTGTTTTTTTGCCTTAATTTGAAATACTGTATTTTAGTAATTGAGGGGTTAAATGCCACGATGCAATTAAACTCAATTTGCGACCATGAAATCTCAAAATGATGACATGAAATATGAAATACAATACATGACCTTATTTGAATGCATTTGTTTCCTGTACTAAACATTTTGACAAGATGTGAGAAGTTCGTAATGTTGCTTCATTAAAATAACTTTTTGCAATTAAAAGTTTTAAAATGAAAACAAAAGAGATATGGAGATGTACATGAGAAAATGTACCAATTAATACACGGTTATAACTAGCAACTAAATGACGCTTATACTGTCGATCAACATGCCTGTATCTCCATGTATAAAAATATTATACGCACTTACTTATTAAATTTGTTTTGCAACCAGTTTGAGAGCTTACATGTTTCTCAAAAATTTTGGACAACGTACATTATATATAGACAATGTTCTAACAATGTTTAATCATTTTCAGAGGTCTCCCGCCTTCTAAAAAGCAAGGGATATATATTTTTTTCATATTTACCTCTACTGCCTTTCACATATTTTTCTTTGTCTATTTTCAATTTCTTAACTATTTCCATCGCACTTTCTGGAAGATCTGCAAATTTTCGTTTCCTAAAAGTACTAGAAGCAGTCTTGTTCAATGAATGAGTTTTCATCACGGTGTTACCAAATCCCAAGCCACTGACNAGAGCTTACTACAAGGGTTCTTTAACGTGCAGGAAGCGTGGCATTTCTTCCAACACGTGGACCTGAGTTTACATCCCATCCGAAAGATGGGTTGTGTATTTATTAATCCCGCACAACCACGGAATGGGTCCAATTTCTATATCCCCGGACCCTCGGGGTCGGCCTCCGTTTAGGAGTGGTCACACCCCGCAAGCCGGAGATACTGGGTCCTATTTCTATATCCCGGGGTTCCCTCGGGGTCCTCTGTTAGGATGGCTCATACTCCAAGCTCAGAGGATGCTGCGGGCCTATTCTTCAGCCGGGACTCCGCACGGCGGGACTTGAATAGAAGCCGAAGTATTATTTATCAATACGTACTGACTCTATTTTTTACAATTAAAATGTCAGAATAGTAGAAAACATTGAATATTTAAAAGTCAATTGCAAAGTCAAGTCATATTAAAACAAAAACGTATAAGTAAAACAAAACTCAGATAAAAACATAATACAAATATTTATTACGACATGAACTCGGAATATCCGGACTCGGTAGTGGTTCTAGCATAAGGCAGCGATAGGGTTGATCCGGTTTTGGGGTTCAGAAGATCGTGATTTGTATTGTATGTAATAAAACACGAATCAGATAGAAAATTCAGTAAAAAATAAAATCTCAAAGATACAGCAAGCACACAAATAATCAGAGTTATTACTTTATATGAATAATAATCTAAACTATGATGATTAGGAGAGTCATATATCTCCGTTGATCTATATTTGAAAGTATTATTAGCTTGTTTATGAACCATCCTTGACTGAAATATTAGAAATTAAGATACAATGTATATATAATATTATGATCAAGAACTTACTGTGTTAAAAAACTTATCAGCAGCCCATGCTAGGAATTTGTTCCCTCATTTCTCCTTTGAAACTGGTGGAAACAGTGCATTTCTACAGGCTAGTGCAGATGTCACCTCAGTTGACTCTGTAGCAAACTCTACCAAACGCTTTATTTTGTGACCATGGTCATTAATGATACTTTTTTCCTGTCCTAAGGGAAAGATAAAAACGATTCAAATATTCATAATTCTAATTAGACATATCTATAGTGAACAGGACGCTGTATTTGTATGATTTTTCTGTAGTGTACCAAATACCACGAGGAAAAAATAATAACAAAAATTGGTTATTACCATACTGACCGGCTTAATAATAATTACCATATATTGATTTAATAATTGACCCATTTGTAGCATAATATTAGGAACACCAACATGGCGAAAATTTTAAAGTATGACTAAATATGGGTTTTACCTGTTCCAATTTTTGTTTCAGGAGAGTCTGTGATCTCTGCTGGTGGAAGCAAACAGACTTTAGTTTCACTGAAATACTTGATAAGCATTATAGTCTTCTCAACATCTTGCTCAGTTGAACACATCAACATCCAAGTTATCTGAAGTTTGAGGCATTAGAATTACGGAGTGATAGATGCCATCAAAATTCTTGTTACTTTTGTAGTAGCGCTACAATGTGAGTGGTAGAAAATTTTGTCTATGTCTATGTGTATTTAAAACCAATGGTCTTTTTGTCGAACAAAGGTTGACAGTGGTTGTATGATTGCCCGCAGCCCTGAGTTAAAAATGAGCATGGGTGTAACATTGATCGACATTTACCAATCAATATAACTCAAGTCGACGTCAGGGGACTTCTGGAACATGCTGTTGGGGGTGAATGTTTGCACATTGTTGAAGGCCTCATTTTGACTACAAGATTCTAAACAACAATAAAAGAGTTGTTCCATTGTTTAATTGGTCTTCCTGTGATAATTATGTCTAATGTCAATTCACTTCATATCAATCCTATAATATTTAAATCGACATCAACATACTGTTTTGAAGCCGCGTTTGCTGAAGATACGAAAATATGTTTAATTTTTTAAATAAACTATTTATTTCATGTATGTTCGTTTACATTTTCTAATAATGTTTTTTAAGTATCATAACCTTTAATGATAATGGAAGCATTTTCTATTGCGACCAAAATCCCAGCCAGAGGGATGACATATCCAAGACTCTTGGATAATACACCTCTTCTGTTTTCGTCGTCAAAGTATTGCCTTTTTTTCTCCAAAAAGTAGTCGTCGTGATAAGCGTTGAAAACACTTTTAGCGGAATTGCTGAATTTGTATTTAACTTCTCCTTGCTTGTGCTTTTCATCTATGATCTTAAATACACGATCTATAGCTGTCTTTAATTCTGCATCGATTGGTACTTCGTACATATCTGATGTGAAAGTGACTTTCTTTGGGCATGAAATCAGATACCTATATATATTACACATACAGAGATAATAAATGTAAATAGTTATGTGAAAACTGTAAACTATAAAAATTAACGAAAGATCGTTGAGTTCATATGCAGCCAATAAATAAGAAAAACGGAAATAAACGAAAACCATTCGAGGTTAGACTTTAAACAGAAACACACATATAAATATATCCCGTAAAGCAAACCCTAACGCCTATAAATATAACCCTTTACGATGACTTTAACCCTAACCCTTTAACCATTATACTAACCCTACCAATTAACCCTAAACATATATTAACCTAAACTGTTACCCTTACCCAAACCCCAAACCTTAGACCTTAAATTAACCCTAACAATAACACTGACCCTGACTCGTATACCTGAACCTATAACACTAGCCTTGATCCCATAACCATAAACGATTATAAGACTAATGCCCAAACCCTATCCTAAACTTCAATGTACGCCATATGTTTTTTGTCAAATATCAAACCTAAACCTATTAGGATCGTAAATCATAACAACTATAAATGTAATCTCTTAACACTAACACTAACCCCTTAACCCTAACTCTAACTAACCCTTAACCCTAAACTGTAACGCTAACTATTCTAAATCCTAAACCCTGACGCTAAATGTAACCCCAATCCTATGTATGACTCTTAACTATAACCTTTACATTACCCTAACCATAAGCCTTAGTAAAAACTAACTAAAACACTAACCCTTACCGAAACAAATAATCCTAACTCTTACCCTAATCCTAACCATTACCCTTACCCTTACCCTAACTCTTTTTCGCTAACCCTAACTCTAACCCTTACCCTTATCCTCACCCTTACCCTCAACCTAACTCTTACCCTAACCCTAACCATAACCCGTACACTTACCCTAACCCTAACCCTTACATGAACAGAACCTTAACCCGTGCCCTTACCCTTACCCTACCTATCCCTAACCCAACCTTAACCCTAACCTTAACCCTAACCTTATCCTTATCCTAACCCTAACCCTTACCTTAACCTTAACCCTAACCCTTACCCAATGCTTACCCTAACCCTTACCCAATGCTAACCCTTACCATAACCATAACCCTAACCTGATCCTTAACGCTAACCCTAACCCTTGTTTGTGTACAGCTAATTACTGTGTCAATCTCCTCGTTGCGTCCATCTAATTATTGTGTCAAGCTCTTTCGTATGTCCATACTCACTTTAAATTACACTTTTTTCAAATTTCAGTGGACGACATGCTGCGGTCGTATCATGCAGCGCTCGGCGAAGCCCTTTATTATATATTATTGCAAATCTTGTGAAGTTGTTGCCATTTTGAAAGAAATGTACCCAAATTGGTAAAAGCTAAGGTTTTTTGTAGTATTGCCCATCTCAGTTGGCAATACTGGGAAAACCCGGTATCTACTAAAATCCTTATTCCAGAAGCAAGGTTAACGTATTGAAACATTAGCCTTAGGGCAAGGAGAAGGTCGCCTTTAAGTATGGTACCACAGAGATATCAAGCAAGGTTAACGTATTGGAACATTAGCCTAAGGGCAAGGAGAAGGTCCGAATGCCTTTAAGTATGGTACCACAGAGATATCAACATCGTAGTTTTTAAGTTCTCTTTTTCACAAGCAAGGTTCGAGTTTTGCTGATGCCGATGCCTGGGGGTATGACTAAAGCTTTTCAGACATTCATCCCGGCGAGCGAAAAATGCATTGCTCAAGTGATTGGATTTTTAACTTGATTTCTTAAACTGATTATATTCGATAACGATAATCACATTGAAGCAATAGTTAATTCTTATTTCTCAGCACCAGTTTAATGCACATGGATCACACTGACAACAGTATTGCTCGGCATATGTATTTTTTGTGGCTTTCTTTAAAACATATCAGATGGCTATGTACATCATTGCAGACACCTAGTAATTTATTTCAATAATTTTTTTTTTCATAATTAACTTCTGACTCTCTTGTACAATGTAAGTGTCCTCTTTAGTCTGTAGATCAAATTTGTCCTCTGAAATTAACAGTTTGGACACAGCTTCGTCATATGAATCTAATCAAAGTGTCAAATGCACTGATGGAAAGGTATTTATGACAGCAATGATTAGTGTAGAATCTCTGGTAGTATACTCTGTCCATGATGCAAATGAAATAAAAAGGACAACAGGAAACACCTACAATGGCAGAAAATTGTAATTACATGCCACGATCTGCTAGGGAACTACACAGGAAAAACACAAATAAGACAAAAGTTAACAACAATAGGAACTCGGGACTGCGAACATTCTTTGTCATATATTTTCACAAACTTCTAATTTGTACCAAAATATGATTGTTCCTTGTTTTGGTAACAACTACTCTTGGACAATACTTTACAGGAGGAGCCTTATTATGTGAGAGTCCACCTACTATGCAAGTTTTTGTGGAAAATGAAACATTTTGCTATATACTGACATTTCCTTCCTAGTTGGATCAGTACTGGTCATTACAACCCCATGTGGAGTCATGACACCGCTCTACAGCACACGAGCCGCAATATCCCATCAGGAAATGTCAGTACTGTAAATACTAAAATGTTACATTTTTTAAAAAAAAAATGGGTCAAAGACTCAAATGGCCGGGTTGCGTTTTGGTGATTTAGTTTTTTATGTTCTTCATTTAATGGACCTTTCAAGTAAAAGGGTTTATGTGGGCCGCATAGAATATGCTATTGAATTTCAAGGATCTTCGTAGAAAAATGTAGGAGGACTAAATTTCACAGTTCCGGTACCCTTTTTGAAAATATCAAGAACAAAAACTAACTTCGGAATTCCAGATAAAAAGGAAACAAAATTCTGAAATAATACCATAAAGTCAGGTGCACATCTTCAATATATATAGATACATTCTGTGAAGTTTCAAAGATCCTGGTCGAAAACTGAAGGCGGAGTTGATTTCACACAATGGGTACCTTCTGTTGAAAATGTCNTAGGCATCCCTTTGCAGGTCCTCATCTCTGTTTACAATGTACGTCCTATTTCTTCACCCGCAGACAACACCTTTAAATAATCTCAAATCATATCTAAATGTCGTTGTCAGAAAAGGATCACAAAGATCTCTGCCATATTATTCAAGAATTTTAATAATTATGTTGTATGTTAAGATAATTTTGCTCTTTACATGTAATACTTTAGTTACAGATTAAAGAAAATAGTGCCATATTTGCATACATTCTATAAAGTTTCAAAGATCCTGGTCGAAAACTGAAGGCGGAGTTGATTTCACACAATGGGTACCTTCTGTTGAAAATGTCAATAAAAATGACTAAGTTTCTAAGCTTGGAAAAATAGGTAAAAAAATTTCAGGCGACATAATTCCATAAAGTCAGGTGCTCATCTTCAATATACATTCTGTTAAGTTTCAAACGTCTGGGTTGAAAACTGTAGGATAAGTTGATTTCACAAAATAGGTACCCTATCTCCCCCGCCCGACGCCGCCATACCATAACCCGAATTTGCACGGCCAAAATTGCAAAGTACATAGGCAGACCCCCTCGTGTGATGCTCCTTCTGTGTCCTGTCAACAAGTAAATGTATCTGCAATTTCGATAATAACTACTCGTAATTTTGCCATCCTAACTTTGTTCCCACAAGCAGTTGCTTCACTCATTTTGAAACAATGCTCCCTTTTTAAAATAACAAGATACCGAGGTTACTGTGAATTAAGATTCTGCATATGCGCATTTCGACAACTTAAGTCTCATCAGTGCAGATGAACTCAAAACATTTGGAAAACCATGAACCGAAATGTGTGTAAAAGCTGATTGAGAACAAATTACCAATAGGATCTAAATAGGAAAGCCAAAATCAGCTAAGGACAGAGCTATGCAAAAGGGAGATACTCCTTAGGTTTTAACAAAATTTTCGTAAATTTAGATATTGCAAAAAAGTATACACTGTTGTTGACAGTGTTAAAAAGTATACACTGTTGTTGACAGCGTGCAATTTACATTAATTTAAGGTGTGACGATTTGAAATAGTCATACACTTGTATGTATCTCACTCTTATATATGGTATCACAAGTCATTCTTGTCTATGCATATTTTTATGGATCTATAGCTAAGCCTGAAATTATCACGTTCAGTTTTCCAAAGATCTCAAGTATAAAGTTGATTCACTTAGTACCCTAATTAAAAGGACGTTGAATCAGATCCCAAGATATGGGATATATATGTACACTCATATCAATACTTGATTTGATTTAATTGTAAACACTCTACCTAAGCAAAATTGCTAAAGCAGAGTGTAAAAAAAATATAGAAAAATTAACGTTTGGTGATTTGTAAAAACTAGACAACTTATGGATAGAAAACCCTGTTTATGTTTCAGCACTTGATAAAGATATATTTTTAAATTAATTGAATGGACAAACAAAAATTAAGGGGGAAATAACCCAAGTATCTCAACCATTAAGGCAACTGGATCACAGGGGCGTGTTAAAAAATAATAATAGCGTTAACAGTTTTTTAATGACTTGTGGCTGAACATTGCATTTGCCCTGAGACTGGACTGAGTTCATTGCAATAACAGCATCCTGCAACTGAAAATGGAAGTTGTAAACAATATTTGGCTTCATTTTTTACTAAAATGAAAATTATTCGATACCTGGCTGACTCTTTAACAAAAAACCCACAAACACACACGTTTACATGCATGCCAATGGTAATACAATTCATCCGGGAGTCAAAAGGAACAGCTTTTATCCTATGGTGATAAGACAATTCACCCGGGAGTCAGAAGGAACAGCTTTTATCATTTGATGTACAAAACACCAATAGGTATACGCCGGGGTGAACGGAACAGCAATAACAAACCAAATGGCCAACTGATCGATGATGATTAAAATTAAAAGGGTTACAAAACAAGGACATCTTTGTGATTTATTGTTTCTTCCTATATGAATTTCATTGATAGAGGTGTTAAACTTCTAATCTGTTGTTACTTTGTTGTTATATCACAAATGTGTTTCATTGAAACAAACAGAGCCTGATGTGAACAACTACGTTGCTCAGTCATTCACAATAAAGATGCAAATAACTAATTAAATTCATACAAAGCACATAAGAGTGAAAAATCAATTTACATCAACCTTGCCATGAAATATTTTAGCATTCAAATCACTTTCCATTCAAAATTTTCAGCTGATATTCAGTGGATTTCAGATTTTAAAAAATATTTGCTTTGAAAAAGGATTCTTTCGGATGTGGATAGATCGCTTGTGTGAGGTTGGCTGCTGCCGATGATCACATAATGAATTTATCAATACCTTTCCTAAATCAAAGTGCTTGAAGCACTTAAAGGTATCTTTGCTACTGATATGCCTGGTTTATATTGGGTTCAGTGCTTGTGCCTGTGGCTGTACATAGACTGCACATTAAATTATCTGACAGTATAAAATAATACATGACCATAAATTACAATCAACATTGGATAAAATATCAAATTCTTTCTTAACATGCATATGCATGATACAAGAAAACTCTTAAATTACAAATTTCAGCAGTGAACATATTATTTTAATTTGGTCTGAAGGAAGGCATGAGAAATTGAATTGTTTTTCACACTTTCACTTCCTGTTAGACGATCATTTATCTCCAACTATAAAAAAAAGTTAACGCTATTTTCAATAATGCTGTTTTAATTATTGAAAGGACTGCAACCAATGCCCTCAGTCTAACATCTCTAAATCTAGTCACAAGGCAATTTTAGAATACTGAAAATTTGTTCGGTGCTTGAATCAAATGAAGTGAGGCCAGACTGATAGAACTTTAGATTTTATTTCATGTAAAGTATTATCAGAAGCATACATGCACAAGCATTTGCTTTAGAAAGCAGTGGAACTGAAATTTACTTTCATTCCCATGTCTGAGATATGCACAATCCTATCACCTCAGAAGAAGAATCACCTTAGTCTCATAACAATATACGAATTTTACTATAAAAAGCTGTAATTATTATATTTTTATTTTCAACAAAACAAAAAGTATTGTAAAATATCCTAGGATATTGCTAAAAACAGTAACATACAAAATTTTCAAAATATCACAACAATTTTGGGTGGGGATTTCAGTGGCAGCAAAAAATTTTTGGGCCACAATTTATAAAATGAAAAATTATACAAGGGAGGTAATTAGTGACATTAATAAAAATTAAAATCATAAATGTGTTGATATCAATGCTGACTAATTGCTATGTAAACAACACCTGTCTTAATGACTGCCTCAATCAACACTAATCAATCAGTCTAAGTATCATGTTATCCTTTCACAGTGCTACTGAAGCTTTATATTTTTTAACACAACCATACGCATGTGCAGACATTTGTAAACAAATTGTAAAGACATCGTTTATCGTATTCCTGCCATAATGAGATATTTACAACACTTGAATTGAAGTTCAAATTTTCCCGCCCAATGATTGAAGTATCTTTTGTTTAATTACACAACCATGAGCATGCGCAGATTTTGTAAACAAATGTCTTTCTGAGGGAAAACATCGTGTGCTCTGCAAACTTGATATACGGCCTAGATCATTTTAATTGGCATACTTAGGAATGTATATAAATAGTAACATCACAAGCATCCGATAGTTTGGAGGATTTTGATAAGGCATTCTACGTTTTTAGAAAAAAGGGGGGTGGAGATATTTTACCTTCGCACATGAATGCAAAATATTAATCATCGTAACATTTTCATAACAATGTTATTTCTTCCAACTTGTTGATTTATTTTTCTGCACTACTGTTGCTTTCTTCTGTGCAAGAAAGTCTTTAAAAGCACATTTATGGTATGAAAATGGGACTTTTTTCTTGTGTTGGAATATGAAAAAGGGTAGTGAGATTTCTGGGGAATTGAGTTGAGCCTCCGGCAACAATAGATATCTTTGCGCGCAAAGATACCCAAAAAACGCCAGAAAGCAGTTATTTCTTTTTGAAATTAGCAGAAAATCTATATCTGAGCAAAACAAATCAGTAATATTCTTTTATCTCTAATTCTTTTATTGTTAATAACTAGATATATTTTTCTTTTTCCACTTAAGTATTTTATAGCTATAGCATATTAATTTTTGCTAAATATAGCACTTTCTTTCTTGGAATCATTTTTGAACTCTTTAAGTAAACTTGAATGTAAGTAATCAGTAAAAATGTTTATTCTCCTGTGATATGGCAGCAATATATATCTCTCAAACAATTAAATAGTTTTCGTATTCACTGGTCTTTCATATATCACGTAACTTTTCAGTCGTGTTTTCATTGGTTTTTCGGGAGGTCGCATATCGGGTCAATACCGTTTCATGAAAATTCTTTCGTTATTTTTAATTCATTCTTCATTTGATTATGTCGCCTGCAATATTTTTTTTTCATAAAGATAGTTTAAATAACCAATTGCGTCAACAAGTGTGACATACGGACGGACGGACGGTCACACAGACGCAGACCATTACTAGGTCTCACCGTGGCGGTACCGCAGGGGACAAAAAACGACAAGATCCAGTAGAAATGGCAATTGAACAAGCATGTAATACAAATATCAGGAATAAAAAACCACAATATCAAGCAGTAAGGGCAAATGAACAAGCACTTGATACAAAAACCAGGTAAATGAACAAGCACTTCATTCAAAAAATCAGGAAACGACAAGATCCAGTAGTTAGGGCAAATGAACAAGCACTTGATACAAAAACGAGGATTTAAAAACGACAAGATCCAGTAGTTAGGGCAAATGAAAAGCACTTTAAACAAAACGCGGGATAGTTGAGGTCGATGAACATACTTGGACGTGGAATGCAATATGTATTTACAGATATATTCTGATCTCAATATCATTCAACGTTTATAATTTTCAACAAATGACTGCATATTAATAAACCATGACTTCTCTACTTTCATTTCCACAATGTTTTGAAAGGATGCCAGGTGTGTTGATCACGTGACACTAATAGATCTATTTATAGTAACAATGACATTAAATCTAAAAGATCAGATATCTACATTCGTTCAATGAACGTATTTTAATGTTCGTCGAATAGCCGATATCATAAAGAATTCTAAATCTTCTGTCCGCCTGTTAAGTTCAGTTCATAAACTTAAAAAAAAATAGATATTTGGTCGAATCTATTGCAATAGGCCCTTATTATGCATGTAACGGTAAGTTAGCGCCAATTTCAGTTTTAAGTGCGCGGGAGCTAGGCGGTGTCTTGCAGAAATTCCGAAAAAAAAAATCTAGGATCAGAAAATTATCAGGACATGAGAAGACTGCAAAGAATAGGAAGCGATAAATGAAGCAAATATGGAGTCCCTTAAAGATCTCTTCTCTGTTAGATATCAAAAGACAGGGACAAGCCCAGTGGTTCCAGAAAAAAAGGAGCGTCACCTTTGAACTTCAGCCTTTACCCAAACACGAGTGCCAAAACTGCAAGAGCACCATTAATTTCAGCTCCATAGGAACAAAGTAAAATCAGCCAGATTTTATATTTAGGTTTGATAAGCTAGGAAATTTAATTGTCAATAAAAAGTTAGAAGAAAATTTTATAGATGATCAAAATCTTGAAAAAAACCTAATTGATCAAAATTTTGTACAAGACAATCAGGTTGAAAAAAATTTTGTCGAAAACGCAGAATTCAGTCAAATAATGGCAGCTGGTATAATTGTGTTGCCAAAATTCTAAAAAATTTTTTAAGATGAAACGTCAAATGTGCCATCAGTTAGGTGGAATCTCTTTGCATCGTTTAAGACATGTGGCACCTACAATGATGAGAGAGCGATTGCATCATTACCGTTCCATTTGAAAGGACAAGCCAAATTATGGTTTCATGGTTTAGAACCAAAATTAAAAGTGATTTTAATCGTTTGAAACAAGTATTTCTTCAAAGGTTTACAGAAACAAATTCATCAAGAAAACTTACGAAAGTGCAACAAAGTGCTACCGAAACAGGAATCAACTACTTGACAAGAGTGCAACAGTTAGCAATGGGGTCAGATCTAAGTGAAGAAATGGTCGTTGACTTGGCAGTAGGTGGACTTCAACCGAACTGAAGATCCACTGTTATTCAAAAAGACCCAAAACATTTGAGGAACTCAGACACGCAATAGACATAGCAATATCAGTTACTGAATGCATAGATGCCAACCATTCCGGATTGCCCGGAACGTTTCCGAAAAATAGATGCCATTTCCGCATTCCGGATTATAGCCCGTCCATTCCGCATTATCCCTTCATTTTAAAAATAATAAAGCGACTACCGATAAGAAAATGTTGAAATCAGTGTTGAATAAATTGCAGGCACACATCGGAAATGATTTTCTATTTACTGAAAGTAATTAAGCTTTATGTTCGGAAATGATTTTCTATTTACTGAAAGTAATTAAGCTTTATATGTATGTCCTGTATCATAGGTATGAAGTATAAATCCCCTCGAGAACCTCTATACAACTGCATGGGTCTTGCTAGCGCTTTTCACAGGCTAGTCCCCATATAAGATTGATAAGTTAAGAGTTTTACTTCCAGTGAAGACCAAGTCAATTAATTGAAAACTATATAAGTAAAAGATACATTAAGGAAGGCACCGAAAAGGGGGAGAAATGAATAGGAGCGGGAAATGTAGCCTTTTTTTACGACCCAATCGAGTCCGCTCTTGTACGAGAAATATAACAGTTGTATTAGACTGAATGGGACTTCTTTTTTTCTCTGCACAGCATCTCTTCAATGGGTAGCGGTCAGACTTTCCGTATTATGACCTTACAACCACGCATAAACAAGGCATTTCCCTAACACCCAGTAATACCCGACAGATCTGAAGAGGGAGACCCTGGAAAAGATTCAGGTACCGATGCCCTTGTCAGAGGTGACAAGCTGATCCCAACAGTTAGATGCATAAACATGGCGGTTGGGTGCCTTTATTAAATACAGTATACATTTCTCGCTCAAGGACGGAGAGTGTGAATCGTATAGACGGCTAAATTTCCTGCCCCTACCCATTTCTCCTATTTTGCAGTAACAATCAAAATTTCTCCAAGTTATCCACCAACCTTAATATCTTTTTTCATTTACGTACAATTTTTTAAGAGAGTACCGTATATCGTTTCACTTCTCATATACCTTACGCCAGGTACCTGGATTGGTTTATATGGGCTTCGGCTTCAGAGCCATCAAGCGCGTGAATGGAGAAATGCCATGTCTGTGCGGGGTATTCTGATCGCAATTCGGCGGATCATTGTTGCCAAACAATGTTGTGAAATCTGTATGGAACTGTAAAGATGGCTTAATTTCCTGCCCCTACCCATTTTTTCCCCATTTTACAGTGATAATCCCATCTGTTCCCTCGGTTGTTCCTTTTCCTTCCACCACTATATCTTTCTTTTTTAACATAATATTGTTGAGACGACTAATTTGGTTGAAACGATAAATTTGTTGCCGTCACGCTGAAATATATGCTCACTGAACTTAATACTCATACTAATCAATTAATTCTGAGAAACGCCAGGTCCTATACAGTATCAAGACCCTTTTTATATCTTTTAGAGGAAAGTCGCTTGGATTTGTAAAAATGCTTAATTTGCTTCCCCCACCCATATTCTAGCTGAAATCGGAACTCGTTCATCCTTGCACTAAATACTTTCTCCATTCCATAATATAATATGTTGAAATTATCAACTTCTTGTCGTCCTAATATGGCTGAAACATTAATCATTAAATGTAAATCTCTAACCAATCATCCAATAAATTCACTTAAAAGAATTATATCTGTTTTTTTTCAACATTTAACTCAATCCGCATCAATATTTATGTAGGGTTCAGAAAATGAACGTATGCGTGCCTCTTTTATAACCACCTGGCAAAACAACTCTTTCAAGATAGAATGAATGATTGATTAGTTAAAAGTTTAACTTCCATTCAGCAATATCTCAGCTATATCAGGACGAGAACTAGTTTATCAATTCGAAAACAAATATAAGTAAGAAACATAGGTGGAAAGGACGAGTTTTGACTGCCAATGGAAAAGTGAAGAAATGGGCAGGGGCAGGAAATTAAACCTTTTATACAAGTCCCAGTGACTCTGCTCACTTCAGACAATATAGCAGAGTCCTTAAACTGCATGGAGCGTGGTATTTCCATTCACAGTTTGGCTACAATGGTTACCGGTCAGGCTTTACGAATTTTGACCTGACTACCCAGCATAGACAGGGTATTCCCCTATCAACCAACTCGGACCGCGCCAAGCAGCCCTGTAGCCGCATCCCCTGAACACCGAATCAGGTGCCAGGTCTTTCAAACTATGCTTTTATTCGCCTGGGACTACTCTTTCTTGAAAAGGTCTGTATTTTGCTCAACGTAAAATTTGCTTTTTTGTTATCGGTATTGGACATGGCGATTTAAACAACATTGAACGACATAAGTTATCGACCAAATCGGCGGGTTCATCATATATATAACGTTTTTCAAAGCGAATAGAACTCGTCTGAATAAGTCAAACTGATACATGTATCCTTTCTTTGTACCGTTACCTTTCTTACGATGTTTCAGAAGATTTTCACGGATTCCGCAAAACAAAGGTTATTTCCGCATTTTCAGTGGCATGCTTCCGATTGTGCTTCCTTTCATGATCGTGGCATGTGATTGTGGTTTACGGCCATTGTAGGTGTTTCCTGTTATCTTTCTTATATTTATTCCGGATTTTGGTTAGTTGGGGTTGGCAACTATGTGAATGTAATGTTAATGCATGTGCTTCTGCACCACAAGACATTAATTCTTTGTTAACATATTTATAGATTCAAATAGGTTTGTTGTAAAACAAGAAGTGATGGCCGTGTCCCCAAGTGAAAGAAGACAATAAGGACTGAACAGACAAGGATAGATGCAAGGGTTTTGGTAAAAGAAGTTTATGTCCTGCATATAATGTTCAATGTTTTGCCTGTGGCAAGCATGGCCACTTTAAAGAAGTATGTGAAGGCAGAGATAGGCAAACACAAAACAATTTCTCACACACAAATAGGAGATCCTCTTTCCAAAGAAATCAGTACAGACAAAGAGACAATACTTAAACAAACAATAGAGGACAACAAGGCACTAGGTATAAGGGATACGCGCCTATCGAGAATCTTGGCAGGCACTCTGTGAAAAGTAGTAAACGAGTCCAGACCCCTACTCCAAATAGACAGAAAAATTTTAATCAAAATAATAAGAAAAATGTAATAAATTCTGAAGTAAATTTTAAAAGCAAAAATTGTCAACCAACCGAAATTCCTGAAGTTTTTCAATTGGTCAATTTAAATGGAAACCAAATTCAAGCCGAAAGTTATGGTAGAAATATCACTAACAGTTGACACGGGGCTGGCTTTAAGCTGTTGTTTTCAAAATTTTCTAAATCTAATAGGCAAAGGTCAAAATGCTTTAAAACAATGCAAGATTAAGGAAACCATGGGTGTAGGGGATGAAATTCATTCAATTTTATGTGTAGTTTGTACGACCTACATCTTGCGCTTGAGTGACTTATGTTATATTTTGTGATAAGTCCATTTCACAACAACTACACATTAACCCACAATCAAATTTCACCCAATTAATTGCCTTAATGAATAGTTCCCAACTCCTTGACTATTAAGCGGCTTTGACCTCTATTTTATGATTTTTGTGTTAAGAAGTCCATTTGTCGACATCTAAACAACATATCACAATGTTGATTCATCAGATCTATCACATTCATGATTGCTACCAAATTCTTAGTTCGTTTGATTACCTAGACCTAAACTTACATAACATCAAATAACAAATAATTATGGAACAATCAGTTTTAAAATTGATTAAACAATCATCTTTAACAGTTGTTCCAGATTCCATCATAGGTCAGGTAGTGGCTTGAAAAATCTTCTCCTGATGAGGCAGCCGCGGCCTTTCCTTTGAATTTCGGCCTAAAATGACATATCTTGAACGGAGAGGCAGAGACGACCGTTTTGCGGTGGTGATTGGACTTGGAAATCATGAAATTTCTAAGTGTGACATACGAAAAAAAATCTTCATAAGAATCAAACAGTCATACAGATAGACTTTGCAGAAAATTATTCATTTCAATTGCTAAATCAGATTCAGTCAACTTATTGGAACTCATCAATAGTAACACTGCATCAAACAATTGCGTACTACAAGTCGGATAGTGGATCAATAGAACACAGTAGTACAGTGGTAGTATCCGAATGTCTTCACCACAATACTGCCATGGTCCAGGCAATCATAAAGAAATATGTTCCGATACTGAAACAACTTAATCCAAATCTTACACATATCCATTTCTGGACAGACTCACCCATCACAGTACCGAAATAAATCAGTTTTTGATCTAACCAGTCGTTTTCAGAGCATGTTTCGTCTTGCAGCATCCTTGCACTATTTCAAGGCTGGTCATGGCAAAGGCCCGGGTGAAGGGGTCAGAGGTACAACAAAACGCAAACGAATACCGAAGCAAGAACGAGGAAAGGGGAAATTCTAAAATCATAAATCCAAAATTCACCACAACACGAATTGAGACAGTATGACAAAGACAAAACAAATAATCAAAAATGAACAAGAAAGCCACAAAACTAAAGCACTAGCAGTGTGAAAACAAGGAAAACCACCATACAGAATGCCGAAGATTTCATGGCTTGGGCAATTTCGGATTCGGATTCACTATCTTAAATTAAGTACATTTATATTTCAAAAGAGTAGAATATGGAAAGCTGTAATGACAATCTCCGTCACAGAGTTCATATCCGTTCCTTATACTACACTACAATGACCTCTGCCACACGTCATTTAAAGCTCCGCCGCTTTATGCAAATATGGCACTATTTTCTTTAATCTCTAACTAAAGTATTACATGTAAAGAGCAAAATTATCTTAACATACAACATAATTATTAAAATTCTTGAATAATATGGCAGAGAACTTTGTGATTCTTTTCTGACAACGACATTTAGATATGATTTGAGATTATTTAAAGGTGTTGTCTTCGGGTGAAGAAATAGGACGTACATTGTAAACAGAGATGAGCACCTGCAAAGGGATGCCTAGCAGACAAATCTTGGCGATTTTATTATCTATCTGGACACGAAGAAAACCGTTTTTGGCCAATTTTCACTCTATATCACCTTCAGATATAAACCGATCCAATTATTCTTTGCTATAATTGCAAGACATTCTTTAAAAAAAAATAGACATCTTCCTTGTGAAATTCAGGTATCATGGTATAGAACCGATTCAATAAATCTGTCCCCACTGTCAGTTTGTGACGTGTATATCTTTTGTTAGCTTCTGTATTAGAGAAAACATAATGTTATAAATGTGGACGGAAACTGACATTCATACACAATGCAACATTTTGTTATCTTTTTACAGATAACTACCAGTAATTGATATAGAAATAAACAATCAATCAGTCAGTCACAACAGCACTGCATTTCATTGTTCTAGAAGGCCAGGTAGGGACGCATTTATTGAATCGACACTAACGGTAGTTACTGTCCGAAAATTAATAATAAATTACAAAAACAAAGCAACAAAATTGTACAAGAAATAAATTAAATTTCCAGTATTCTCCACTTACCACTCGGACACAATTGAGATCATACACACAATATACTCATGAATTTTTTTTTTCATACTGACTAAAATTTTTTTTCTGCATTATCACAAGCCTAGACTGGCTACAGGAATAAGAATTCGTCATATATACTGGTTTATATCACACTTAAAATTGAAACTTTATTCATTTAAAGGACAAATGACATGATATATTTCCTTTCATTTTTTTACACAATTATGTCCTTTTTGTCTTACTTATATTTATGTTTGTACACAAATGTGCGGTAACATTAGTAATACAGTGTATAATATTGATCGGCTTTGTAAATTCCGAATACCAGCGGTAACTATCGAAATTAATAAGTTGTGTCTAAAATCAACTTCTATGTCAGAGTTGTTAGTGGATTGTTTACACACATTGCACAGCGATCGAGAGAAGATAAAACGTGTTGTAAACAATGGATTCAAGTGACGAGGAATGGAGTAATTATCAACCTGATAGTATTAGACCCTATCAGTTTGAACCACAGGTGAAACAACCTGTGAACACGCCGAGTGAACCAGAATCGGAAGAAATCAGTGGGTCCGATTGTGAAAACAACTCTGTAAATGGAGATAGAATGGACAATTTAGCGTGGTATGTACATCTTAGCAGACCAATCTTTATCCTTAGCAAGAGTTTTTTGCACATTCTTCGCATTATTTATTGTCCGCAAGCACGTTTTGGTATACAAGTAAACACTTTGTGAAAAAAATCTGGATTCGAGGCAAGTTTGAGGGTTGTTGAACATGTCCTTAGAACGATGCCTTACCCTTGTTACTGTGTTGAACATCTGATATATGTTGATGCCAAACTGTTTTAAATCTATAATCATAATCTTAGATATCTGTTTACTTTGTTTATTTTTGTAGTAACATAAAGGTGTAGGATGTTGCATCTCTGTGTAAGGTCCCCCTCCCCCCTTTTGCACTATTTAACTAGATTGTTTACCAATGACGGACTAAGTAAACCGAAACTGTATCCCTAATAGAAAACATATCTATTCGTCTTTTCGGACGCTGGGATCAACAAGAAGTGAGTGATTTATTGACAAATATAATCGACATATTAACCACAACAATGCCCGTTGAAAAAAGGTTGGTTAAAATAAGATGTTATGGATTAAGTACATTCAGTCCAACAAGAATCACTGATTACATTTTGTTTTTACCCCATGGTATGTAGGACAACAATGCAAACTAATGAAACTTACATATATTATATCGGGCAATTAAAACTATTATATAACAAGCCCACTACCGCCCCCCCCCGCTTTAGCGGGTGGTATATAGTGATCCGTTCATTATTCCTCCCGCCATAGGGTACATATTTGTGGCGACAACTCCTCGTAGATCACTGTGAGAAATTTAATGAACTTTTCACGGAGTGTTCAGTACATGTTACAATTGTGTACCAGCTATTTTAAAATTTGATTCAACTTGAATTTTACTTTATTTTTTAATGATTTTTTTTAAATGTGGAGTCAAATAGGGGAGCCGGGGTATGTTTTGTGATCTTTGCTCAGTCTTTCTAGTTGTACCTGTATTCTATGTGTTAATATATGATTGATTGATTGAATATTGTTTAATGTCTACTCAGCAATATTTCAGCTATATCAAGACGAGAACAAGTTTGTTAAAAAATAATCACTTTGGGGTATGGAAAGGGCCATGGGACGGGAAATTCTGACTGCCACTGGAAAAGTAGGGTTAAATCGTCAAGGGCGGGGAATTTAGCCTTGTAGCCGATCACCCCAAAAAGAGCTTGCTACAAGGGTTCTTTAACGTGCAGGAAGCGTGGCATTTCTTCCAACACGTGGACCTGAGTTTACATCCCATCCGAAAGATGGGTTGTGTATTTATTAATCCCGCACAACCACGGAATGGGTCCTATTTCTATATCCCGGGACCCTCGGGGTCAGCCTTCATTTAGGAGAGGTCACACCCCGCAAGCCAGAGATACTAGGTCCTATTTCTATATCCCGGGGTTCCCTCGGGGTCCTCTGTTAGGAAGACTCATACTCCAAGCTCAGAGGATGCTACGGGCCTATTCATTAGCCGGGACCGCGCACGGCGGTGTTAATATATGAAATAGTACTATAGAAAGCATTTGTTCTTCTCATCATTCTCTCATACCATACATTGGTTACGTGTGTTTTTCTTGATATACATGCACGGGCATTGTTGGTCTATTTGTAACAGAATATAAGTTCCACCATAAGATTTGTTCCAAAGGAAAAAAAATATTACATAAAATTTGTTCCATAAGAACAAATATTATGATATTTGTTCCTAACGGAATACATGTTATATAATATTTGTTCGAAAAGGAAGAAATATTATGCCAATGTTCATAATATTTGATCCAATGGAACTTTTGTCAGGTGGAACACATATTTGTGAGCAATTTTCAGTTATCACACAAATCCATAAACCAAATTAGTGTATGAATACATGCACCTCTTTGCTTTGTTAAATTTGTAAATCATCATTCTGTTTTTCAGGTGTGACTGCCAAATGTGTGGGATAATGCCATCTCAAGATGAATGTATGTGCTGTCATGAGGTGGATCCTGTAGTGGCAAAACTGGAAGATGGTGGATTGAGTTGCATAACTGAGCATGAAGGATTTGTCGGCAATTGTTTGAATCGCCATGTGATAGAGACATCTCTGTATGAGTTTGTAGAGCATGATGGCCCCATTGATGATAATGAAAATATCAATGAGTAAGTAACACAGATTTTAGTATCGTATCAGAGATAAATTCTAATAAGTTCTACATATAAACAGGATAAACTTTTGATTAATTTTGTAAACAAATGAAAATGTAGAGGAAATAAAAAGAAATAACTTATATGCTAAACAGAAAAATTTGCTCCAAATCTTATTCATACTATTATTATTATCAATACACAATTGACTTTCTATACTTTGAATGTCTTGAAAATATTTGAATAAAGCAAATGAAATTTCAGAATGATTGAATAGGGAAATATTTATTACTATTTTTTAATATTCAACACCACATATACATATGACTGTTCATAAATAAAATTATTTTCATTTCAGATTATACAGATATATAGCATATCGAAGGTTTACTCGTTGGATATGGCATATTTTTGCCGTGTTAGGCGAAAAGTTATTCCATCCTGTGCAGTCAACAAAATCAGGAAAAACTTCC
The DNA here is from genome assembly GCA_002080025.1 of Modiolus philippinarum. NCBI lineage: Eukaryota > Metazoa > Mollusca > Bivalvia > Mytilida > Modiolidae > Modiolus > Modiolus philippinarum. Next base: position 25,553 of record MJUU01068629.1, on the reverse strand, counting down.
CATCAGAACAAAACACAGGATTTACATATGCAAGGCCATTAGTCCGCCTTACACGGACAATTTCATCTTTGTCAACATGTTGATACCCAGCAGCTACTGAGTCCGGTTGATTGAATCCCAATCTGATGTCTTCAGTTGCAACAGGTATTGAATGGTATTGTGTTCTTCGATCAAAAATACGCCTAAGCAGGTCTCTCACATAATCTACAATTAGAAATGAAACGTGTTTGAAGAATGTAAATTTAAATTTGATTATTGAAAATAAAAGCAAAGTCTTCAGGATTTGCAATTAAGAATTTCACATTTTCAATGAATACCAGTTCTAAGAAAAAAATACTTTCACCAATAAAGAAATACATTTATCATGTGTGTGCATGAATGAACAGTTTGAGCAATTTTTTTCCTGAAATATCAGTATTGTATTCTTTTTTTGGAGGAACGACCCTTTCTTTTTATAACTATGAGGATTTTGTTCAATTCAAAACAACATATTTCTAAGATCCACAATGTTAGGAATGATCTTTTTGGTTTGATTGATTGATTGATTGAATATTGTTTAACGTCTACTCAGCAATATTTCAGCTATATCAAGACGAGAACAAGTTTGTTAATAAATAATTACTTTGGGGTATGAAAAGGGCCATGGGACGGGAAATTCTGACAGCCACTGGATTGATTGATTGATTGAATATTGTTTAACGTCTACTCAGCAATATTTCAGCTATATCAAGACGAGAACAAGTTTGTTAATAAATAATCACTTTGGGGTATGGAAAGGGCCATGGACGGGAAATTCTGACTGCCACTGGAAAAGTAGGGTGAAATCGTCAAGGACGGGGAATTTAGCCTTGTAGCCGATCACCTACGGACAACTCAAAAAAAGCTTGCTCGGGGTCAGCCTTCATTTAGGAGAGGTCACACCCCGCAAGCCGGAGATACTGGGTCCTATTTCTATATCCCGGGGTTCCCTCGGGGTCCTCTGTTAGGAAGACTCATACTCCAAGCTCAGAGGATGCTGCGGGCCTATTCATAAGCCGGGACCGCGCACGGCCGTCTTTTTGGTTTGAACTGGGACTAATTTAACAATCGATCTTAGCGGATCGTAACAATTTCCATTGAGATTTTTTTATTTTGGCAAGATTTTGTTTTGGGCCACTGGGGAAAATCGGGGCCGCTAAGCGGCCCTTCATGGTAAAGTAGAATCATAGCTGACATTTTTCATAAGTACTATTAAAGCACTATTAAAATGACCCATCAGTCATAAGATTTTTTTTTAATTCTTTTTCTTCATGCTCACCGAAGGAAAAAATACCTTTAGCTTAAGCACAAGAAAAAGATTTCGAAAGGTTTTCTACTGGTATAATACGAGGGAACTAGACTTGGTTTGTTAACAGACGCGACCGATCAAATTCAAGACTTTTTCCCGTATTTTCCAAATTTTAAAGCTTTTCGAGGTTTTATCCCGACCGGGAACGACCAAATCCATATTCCCGACTTTTTCCCGTTTTGCCGGTAGCGTGGGAACCCTGCTGAGAGAAACATAGAAGTGGTATTTAAACTGCATGGAGCGTGGCATTTCTCCAGTTAGTTTTGCTACAATGGTTCGCGGTCAGGCTTTCTGTATTATGACCTGACTGCCCATATCCTTTCGAGCACATCGGGACGCGTCCGGCAGCTCTGTAGCTTGAGCCCTGTAGACTGACTCATAGCCTTGGTGATGAGAGGAGCTTTCAACTAATAGCGAGATGTTTCAAAGATTGTATCTTTTGTACCTCTGGTCGATTCGAATTCGTGGTTCCTGTTCAACATTATTAGTAGTAACCTTTGTGCTCCCAATTCGAAATAACTGGCCAGACCTGTTAAGTTCCTACTATTTGACAATCTTGGCCATTGCGGTCCGTGTGTGTTTATACTAATGTATCTGGTTATTAGTCGGATCTGGAGGAACTCTTGCGTGTGAAGGAAGGAAGAAGATTGGCGGGCCCGCACGAGAGAGCGCTCTACAGTTCAATAGACTTCAGTTGGTCATTGCGCACTGTTTCAGTAGCTTCAAAAACCCGCCCTCATTCAATCCAAAAGTAATGACATACGAGACGTGGAAGGATGAAATCGAAGTATGGAAACTTGTTACTGATCTAGATGCCAAAAAGCAAGCCCTCGCCGTTTCTTTGTCTTTAAAAGGGAATGCCAGGGATGTGGCTATGGAAATCAAAGCCGCCGATCTGGCTAAAGATTCTGGAATGGAAACGCTGCCGATCTGGCTAAAGATTCTGGAATGGAAACGCTGATTGCAAGTTTGGACAAAGGTTTTAAAAGGGGTGATAAAGATAAAGCTTATGAAGCTTATAAAAACTTTGACTCCTATCACAAACCTGATGAAATGTCTATGTCAGATTACATAATGGAGTTTGACAAACGCTATAACAAAGCTAAGAAATATGAAATGACTCCTGATGCAGTATTAGCATTTAAATTGTTAGACAATGCTGGACTCTCAACTAACAGTTAGCTCTTACAGCATCAAGTGATCTTAAATATGCAGCTATGAAATCTGCCCTCCAACGCATATTTGGAGAAAGTCCCAGTGCATGTGTCCCTGACATGCCAAGCATTACTATTAAACAAGAACCAGTATATTATACGCAACAAAGGCGTTTCAACCGCAAGTCTGAGGCTAAACCAACAGGGACAAACCCTATTAACAAGTTTGGAAAAAGGACCAAGTGTGCTGTATGTCAAAGCGTTTTCCACTGGGCAAAAGACTGTCCTGACAAAACCAGTTCAGCAAAAATCACCGAGCATACTGAAAGTGAGTCTGATATTGTTGAAAATTGCAATGTAACACTTTTCACGAAAGAACCTTCTGCAAATGAAATTTTTGTACTTGAGTCGACAGGATCTGCCATTATAGACACAGCCTGTACAAGAACAAGAACAGTGTGTGGAGAGAAATGGTTTGATGAATTTGTTAAAGTAGCAGATAATGACATTCAAACTTTCCCTAGTAATCGGGCTTTCAAGTTTGGAGATGGAAAAGTTGTCAACTCGTTTCGTAGAGCAATAATTCCTGCTGAGTTCGGAAAAACACAATGCACTGAAATGACACCAAAGGAAAAGGTTAAAGCTCTTGACAAGCTACGCAAACAATTTGGCCATGCATCTGTTGATCGTTTGAGCAAACTTTTGATTAATGCAGGAACAAATGATCAGGAAACTATGGAGCTGTTACGTTCAGTTTGTGAAATCTGTATAGTGAACAAGAAACCAGCACCTAGACCAGCTGTAGGACTGCCATTAGCTACTCAATTTAATGAAACTGTAGCGGTTGATTTACATGAACTCGAATATGGCATTTATTATCTCCACATTATAGATGAATTTACTAGATTCAGTGCAGGAAGCATTATGAGGTCAAAGCGTTCTTCTGAGTTCGTAAAAAAGTTCCTAGAATCATGGATTGCAGTTCATGGAGCCCCAAAGAGATTGTACAGTGATAATGGTGGGGAATTTTACAATGAGGTTCGTGACATGGCTGAAAATTTTGATAGAGAAGTTAAAACAACAGCAGCATATAGCCCATGGAGCAATGGTTTACTTGAACGGCATAATCAGACACTTACTGAAATTTTGCTAAAAGTTAAATCAGACAATCAATGTGATTGGGAAACTGCACTAAGCTGGGCTTTAATGGCCAAGAATACGTTGGACAATGTTCATGGATATAGTTCATATCAGTTGGTGTATGGCAGAAACCCTAATCTCCCTAGTGTATTGACAAGTAAACCCCCTGCCTTAGAAGGCACATCAATGAGTGCTGTTGTAGGAGGACATATTGAAGCACTATACTCAGCTCGATCAGCTTTCACCAAGAGCGAGTGCTCAGAGAGGATCAAGAGAGCTTTGAGAAAACAAACACGGCCGAGTGGCATACAATATCAAACTGGAGACAAGGTTTATTACAAGAGAAACGAGAGTAATGAATGGAAAGGCCGGGTGTAGTTATCGGTCAAGATGGAGCAGTTATTTTTATTAGACATGGAGGAATACTTGTTAGAGTTCATCAATGTAGACTAAAAAAGACTTCACATGTAGATGATAAAACTGGCAAAGTTTCCAATGACATGAATGACAACAAAGACAAAGTATCAACAAATGCAATCTCAAATAGTGAAAAAGACGTGACATATGATAGTGATTCAGACACTGAACCAATGAACAATCCAGATAATGATAGCCAAATTTACAATGAAGAGGAAAATGGAAATGTTGGTGCGGAACTTGAACGGTTTCAAGTTCAAGATGTTAAAGTAGGTCAAACATTAAGATATCGTAATGTGGATTGATTGATTGATTATTTAGAGTTTAACGTCCAATGAGCAATATTTCAGCTATATCAGGACGAGAACAAGTTAATCAATGCAAAAATTTGCAAGAAAAAGAAGAAAGAAATAAAGGTGGAAGGGACAACCGGGGTAGCGCCTTTTGGTTGCCACTGGAAAATGGGAGAAATAGGTAGGGGCAGGAAATTTAGCCTTCCATACGACACCCAGTGCGTCTGCTCGAAATATAGAATGGGTCTTTATACTGCTTGGAGCGTGGCGTTTCTCCAAACAGTTTGGCTACAATGGTTCGCGGTCAGGCTCTCCGTATTATGACCTGACTACCCCGCATAGACAGGGCATTCCCCTATCCACCAACTGGGGACGCGCCCGGCAGCTCTGTAGTTGGAGCCCCTGAAAACCGATCCAGGTGCCGGGCTAAATGTGGAAAATGGAGAACATTGTGTTGCTGAAGTCGTTGGTCGTTCAGGCAAAACAACAGGTAATAACAAGCACTGGTTTAATCTGGAGTATATGGAACCTGATAGTCTGAAAGGAGCAGAAATTTCTGTTGATTTGAGCAAAGTAGAACAGCTTGAAAACAGAAATGACAATTTAAAATCAAATCTTGATAATGAAACGGTCTTAATTTTGAAAAATATTTCATTTAAGGATGCGAAACTTAAAGAGCTCGATTCATGGAAGAAAAATGGCGTATATGTGGAACGAAAAAACCTTGGCCAGAAATGCATTTCGACCAGATGGATATGTAACCTTAAGGATACCCCCAGATGGTACTATACACAAGGCAAGATTGGTTGCAAGGGGGTTTGAGGAAATTAACAAAGAATATCTGCCCAAAGATTCACCTACTTGTTGGTCTGACTGTCTTAGACTTGTGCTGGCAGTTTTTGCTCAAAGACAGTGGCAAACACACACAATGGACATAAAGACTGCATTTTTGCAGGGGGCCCAAATAGAAAGAGAAATTTTTGTAAAACCACCACCCGAAGCTAACTGTAAAGATGTTGTTTGGCAGCTTCGTAAATGTGTATATGGTTTGTCAGATGCCTCTCTCAGTTGGTACAATCGAGTGAAAGAAGTACTTGAACATGTAATGTACATGTGTCAAAAGTTGATCCAGCTGTATTTTTTTTTTTTTGGCAAAATAAGACGGGATCAGTAGATGGGGTGCTTGCTTGTCATGTGGATGACTTCTTGTGGGGCGGAACTCAAGAATTTGAGAAAGAAGTAATAAACCAAATTCGTTCAATCTTTCATGTTGGAAAAGAGGATCTAGAGGAGAATGGCTCGTTTCCTTTTGCAGGAATTGATTGATTGATTGATTGAATATTGTTTAACGTCTACTCAGCAATATTTCAGCTATATCAAGACGAGAACAAGTTTGTTGATAAATAATCACTTTAGGGTATGGAAAGGGCCATGGGACGGGAAATTCTGACTGCCACTGGAAAAGTAGGGTGAAATCGTCAAGGGCGGGGAATTTAGCCTTGTAGCCGATCACCTACGGACCACCCCAAAAAGAGCTTGCTACAAGGGTTCTTTAACGTGCAGGAAGCGTGGCATTTCTCCCAACACGTGGACCTGAGTTTACATCCCATCCGAAAGATGGGTTGTGTATTTATTTATCCCGCACAACCACGGAATGGGTCCTATTTCTATATCCCGGGACCCTCGGGGTCAGCCTCCGTTTAGGAGGGGTCACACCCCGCAAGCCGGAGATACTGGGTCCTATTTCTATATCCCGGGGTTCCCTCGGGGTCCTCTGTTAGGATGGCTCCTACTCCAAGCTCAGAGGATGCTGCGGGCCTATTCTTCAGCCGGGACCGCGCACGGCGGTTGTAGGAATTGAACTTTCAAAGTATGGTAGGAATATTATCTTACAACAGAAGTCGTATCTCAACAACATGCAGTCAAACAAGACAAGCTGATAAATTAGCACCAATTAATATGAATGAGAAGGAACAACTTCAGTGAAAAATTGGACAAATATTGTGGGTGGCAAGACAATCTCGCCCAGATGTGATATTTGAAGCATCGAATCTAGCATCTAGTTTGAAGACTGCCACTGTACAAACATTAATTGATGCCAACAAAGTAATTAAAAACTTAAAGTCAGAAAATGTGTCATTGAAATTTCAAAATTTAGGACCAAATGACTGTGTTAAAGTTTTGGTGTTTAGCGACTCCTCTCTATGAAATTTGCCTGATGGTGGGACGCAAGGTGGACACTTTATTGCACTTGTAGGGGAAAACTGTATAATTTCACCATTGACATGGGCATCAAAAAGAACAAGAAGAATAGTGCGTAGTACGCTGGCAGCTGAAACACTTGCAATGGTAGATGGCATTGATAATGCAAATTATCTGGCATCTTTATACTCTGAACTTATGAATGGAAAAGCAAACCCTACCAGCCTACCGATTATTTGCATCACTGACTGCCACTCTTTGCTTGATGCTATTATGTCCACCAAACAAGCAAGTGAAAAGACAAATGAAAAACGGTTGAGAATTGAAATAAGTGGAATCAAGGAACTGATCAACAACTGCCAGATTGAGGCCATTAAATGGATTGAAACAAAAAGCCATCTTGCAGATTGCTTAACTAATAGGGGAGCCTCACCCTTGAACCTGCTTAAAGCACTTGAGACAGGTGCTTGGCGGGATCAGTGCCTGAAAATGTAAACAAATAAAAGGGAACTGTGTAGATATGTAAAAAGGCATGCACTAAATATCTGTATATAATGATTGACACAATTTTACAAAGGCATGCTCGGAATATCTGTACATATTGATTGACACAACTTAATGTTTTAAAAGAAAGAAGGGGAATTTGTAAAGTTCCTACTATTTGACAATCTTGGCCATTGCGGTCCGTGTGTGTTTATACTAATGTATCTGGTTATTAGTCGGATCTGGAGGAACTCTTGTGTGTGAAGGAAGGAAGAAGATTGGCGGGCCCGCATGAGAGAGCGCTCTACAGTTCAACAGACTTCAGTTGGTCATTGCACACGTTTACTAGTGAGTTTCAATAATTTTACAAGACCGATTTCTAGGTTGTTGGGTGACCGGAGTTATTTCAAATTTTAATGGAGTCCAATAGATAATTTTTTAGTTAGTTCAGCCTTTTAGAGTTGTACTTCGAGAACAAGGGCAATTAGGGCAATTTTTGGGGGAAGTAAACATGGTCGTATTGTATTCCAGTTCCGTGGTCTGAGGATGCATTTTTGTGGTGAAATGGTTATTGACCAGCCAGTTTTATAAATGCAGTTATCAAAAATTTCGTTAATTTGAGTTCCACGAGGCGTTTCGACATGTCCGAAGTAGGGACAGTCGGGTCCCTCTTTTATAGCATTCAGGAGAGGGAGTAATGGAGTTGCACTCAACATCCTTAAGGCCTGATTGTTACTTCCAATCCGGAGCAGAATGTTGAGTGAACCGAGTTAGCACTCAGGTTAATGATTTAGATGCGCATGGATTGATTCAGTCTCCTAGTGCTGATGTGGTGCCTGTTAGATGTGCAACAAAGACCCAGGTTGACCACCCCCAGATAAAAGGTCTTGTTATCATTGTAGTTATTGTTTGAATATTTAACTAGTTCGCGGGGTATCCCTTAGCGGACTAGGGTATTCATAACCACTTTACAAAGGGGTAATATCGGTAGATCTATATTCCACCTAATCCAGACATAAAAAGGGCCTTCTACAGTTGCAGTGGCGCAACTATTTTTATTACATGCATGCAATTTGTTTTTGCTGGTTGCTCTACTTTGTTTTAAGTACACGCCATTTCGTGGAAAAGCTCAAGAACGTTCGAGAATGTTATTGATCATTATTTGTTGAGGTCAACCTTTTGTAATTCGAGTAACGAATATAGATCAATATACACCTACAAAAATATTTTATCTGTATATCATTATACCTGTTTATCACGTTACATAATTTGAATAAAAACCATACATTACCTGTACATACACCAAGAAACATATTTTACCTGATCGTCAGTCATACAACTTCAATACATCCACGTGTGTAGAAATCACTCACACTCTGTCTTCGTGCACTAAGAACACGATATAGTAGTTTTGTTTATTTTGTTAGAATTCTGCGTGGATTAAAAAAGATAACAGGAAACACCTACAATGGCCGAAAAACATAGCCACATGCCAGAAAGTAAATAGGAATTGCACAAGAAAAAACCCATAATAAAAATACAAAAGACAAACATAAACAACGATAGGAACATTGTGTACATGCTTAAAGGGCCATACCAAAGCATTTGTGAAATTAATTTTAGTGTAACAGGAGGATCCGGTGTCTGTGTGTCACCGTTCCCCCAAGGTTACTGAAATGTCTGATTTAGCCACCAAAACCTTCAATAAAAACCAACAAAATGGGTACGTACCACTGGGCTCTGAGTCATATAAGTAGCTAGCAGTAAGACACAACTATTTATTTAGTTTTATAAATTTAATTAACAGATATTTCAACAATTGTATATAGCAAAACTTGTGTAGAATTAATCAAAAATAGGTAATACTGATCATGTTTGTAAACGTTTCAAAAAGTTTATGTGAAAAAATATAGATCTCAAAAATGAATTGAAGAACGTGTGGCAGGCGAACAATACTGGCAAAAGTATAAGGTTTCCCCAAAGAACACTCTGTGGTAGATATGTGAAAAATATAAATATCTCTTCCTACATGGTTTAAAAGCGGACGGAACTGATTTTGGTTCTGGGTAATTCAAAAATAAAATTTGGAAAAGTTACAAAAATTACTTGGGAAATTTACATGTTTTTGAAAAATAAAAAGCCAAAAATGAAAGTCTCAAAAAGAGAAGGAAATCGCCATTTTAGAGATTTATTTGTAAGTCAAAATGACTGACTTCTATATTTGATCCATTTATGGTAATTGACAATTCAATCATGGTCATTTTAACTCTTATGCTAAATATAAATAAAAGTGTATTTGGTATAAACAAAAACAGTAAAATAACAAACATTTTACTGTATCAAAAAATTATGCATAAATAAGTATAAAACTCAAATCAATAAGTTTACAACAACCTCAAAATGTGTTTAATTCTATTATAATGTCGAGACACGTGTAATAAAAATTGTACCTTCCAAACACAGATTTTAAAGGGAAGATAGTTTACTATCATTTGTCAACGAAATATTTCTAAAGTTATATTAACCAATCAGAAAAATCGTCTCAAAAATAAGATAGATAAAACTATTTCCGCCAAAATGAAAACAGACGAAGAAAAGTTAAACATGAAAGGTCCAAAATGAAGTTATCAAAGATCAGATCTAAATTAGTTTACAAAATGGAATCAAAGTAATACAGGCTGTAAAAAATGACAATGTCCAAACAATATGATACAGGTAAAAACACATGTCTTAGTATAAATTTACCATCTAGTTAGACTAATTAGGAAAACGATAAACCGGGATATGTACTATATATATTTTTTGATTAACAATTAAGCAACCCTGCCACATTCCTCCCCCCTCAGAACAAATTTAATTTCTTAAAAAAAAAATAAATTAATCTGTTCTAAATAGAAATATATATATATAAATTATAACTACAACAAAATATGAAATATCATGTAAAAAGAAAAAATGAAAGGAATGGAGTGAATGTACATGTGACAAAAACGCACACGATACATAGAAAACTCCAGTTTATCAAGGACAGGGCTTTTATTCCTGTCAACATATAGATAAATATCAAAAGTCCCATCAAGAGTCAACATATAAATAAATATCAAAAGTCTCACAAATAAAGTCCCGCATAGCAAATCATTCCACATATCACCATCAAGTAATGTTATTTACCAGCGTTTTACCACTTTCGCGGTGTTATTGTTGAAATCAAAGTCGATATGGTGTCCCCTACAAAGGGGAAGATCTTGTTGGGGCTGTGCCAGTTCTTGAATTTTATATTTATTAAGATATTCTTCCCGCTCTTTTTTAGCTTTTTCACGGACATTGACATTAACTTTTTGTACTCTCCTCATTTTGATGTCGCCAGGATCCGAAAACCACATATTGTGCTCGTATTGTTCCTCAAGATCAAGCTCCTTCACCATTTCATTAGTATAATTGTGTTCCAATTTTAAATGTCGATTTGTTTTCCATCCTTCAGCATATTTTATTGTACATCCCTCTATTGGACAACAAGTTATTTTCATGAATCGAACATGATTTAATCTCCAATGCTTTGTTTATGAGCTGTAGGTTTTAAAATGTGTCTGAATACACCCTGGAACATCGCATCTCATACCTTGAGAAGGCCACACCAGTCTAGGGTCATCGACTTCCTCTGGTTTGACAAAGTCAGCTACACAAATATCTAGAGACATTCTAAAATATACAAATTAAATATTTGGGTTTTTGTTCCATACCAATAAACACTTTCAATTGTACCAAAAAAAAACTACATTTTATTTTGTTTTATTCCCTTTGGGTCGATATAAAATTTGTTTAATTTGTTTTTTGTTTTGGCTTTTTCCATTTGTATCTCAACTGAAGTTCCTTTAAGCTTATGGAAATTCTTTAAATGCTTGCGTAATTTATTGTTAGTTTTAAATTCCTGAGAACATTTGGCACAAACTTTGACATTTATTGTTGCATAATGGATCTTCTTCCAATGTTTTATATAACAATTGTATGACACGAAAATGTGTTCGGAACATCCAGCGACTTCGCACGGCATGCCACCTTCGGGCCACGGTTGTCTCATGTCATTGTCTAACTCCATTATTTCACGAGAGTTAATTTCAATGTCTATCTCGGCCATGACTGGTTTTACTGTATCTAAAATAGAATAATTATATTTATATTTTTGTGTTGTCATAATCGGAAGTTTTGGTGTGTATATTATTTCTAACAATGTATTTTGAATCTAGACTTGGAACCCTACTTTATTCGGAAAACCAATGCTAAAATCTAAATTCGACCATCCAGAATATACCTATATTGCGCACTAAGGTTTTGACTATAAATTCTACTATGTTAGTGTACATATAAAAACAATCACACGAACTATTTCATAATTAAACGAAGTGTATCGCATTTAATATCTTTATGACTTTCGGAAATATAAATAATTATCATATCCCTACTGATTTTTCGGAAATACAATTAAATTATTATATCCGTACTAAAAGACGAAAATATTCCTTTCTCGACCGTAAACCAGTTCATGGCTGTTTTGTTTATGTGTTTGTTTTTTTTTAACCAACGGACCGTAACACATGCTTAACCAACGGACAATAACATACAATCCGGACATTTTTTTTTAATTTGAAATATATTGGATAGTAGTACTAAAATTTATTCCTACCACCAATTTTCAAAATCATTAAAACAAGTGGGAACAAACTGGTGCTAAGCCTTTATATTTAATATATCTGTATTAATATAAAATTATTTACATATATACAACTGACTGTATATTGAAGTTTGAATTCCCCTAAAACTGATTATAAAGAAGGGGAATAATTTATTGGTTTCCGAATTGATCGACCACAGCGTGTTCTTCGGGGAGGGGTTACAAACTCAGCTTGTGGAGCGGGTGATGTATCATCCCTCGCTTCTGGGGTATCAAAGTTTGGTACTTCAATAGAACTCTGTGAGTCGTCAAAAATATTTAACTCTTCAGAATCATCAAATAAATTCCCATGTGGTAACTCTTCATAATCAGGGGTTAATTCTTAAACATTATCTTGGTCCCAGCCATTTGGTATATTTCGACCTGACAACTAAAAAGTTAGAATCGGGCAACAACTTTATTTTGTATAAAACATCACTTATTTTCTTTTCGACATAAAATGGACCAGTCCATCCCTTGGCCAATTTTAATCCCGCTTTAGGAGGATACCATCTCCACACGAAACTACCTTTGTCAAAGGTACGTGGTTTTGCACCACGATCGTTATTTCGTTTTTGACGATAAGCAGCTCGCTGGATGTTCTTATTGGCAAATTCATAAGTTATTGATAGGGTGTGTTTTATCCATTCAATATATTGGACAGGGCAAAGTTTAACTGTATTTTTAAATGAAAAACCAGAAATTATATCAATAGGGCAAGTCATGTCCCTTCCAAATAGAAGTTTATGCGGTGAAAAACCAGTACTATCCTGAATAGTAGCCCTATAAGCCATTAATAAAAATGGGAGATGGTCATCACAGTCATTTCGGTTTTCATTCACAAAAATTGTTAACATCTGAATTAAAGTTCGGTTCATCCTTTCTACCAAACCGTCAGATTGTGGCCTATAAGGACAGGTTCGGGTCTTTTCAATGTTTAATAATGAACAAATTTGTGAAAACAATTCAGATTCAAATTCTCTACCCTGATCTGAATGTAACTGAGTTGGGATTCCAAAACGACATTAGACTTCAGTAACTAATTTGTCTGCGACAGTTAGGGCAGTATGGTTAGGTACAGGGAAAGATTCGGTCCACTTTGTAAAATAGTCTCATTACAGTTAAATATTCATTAGCATTCTCTGTGACTGGACAGGGACCTACTATATCAACGGCAACTCTATCAAAGGGAGAGCCAACAACAAACTGTTGTAAATAATATTGAAAAACACCGGGGCCTGCCTTTGCTTGTGCGCAGCTGTTACATGACTGACACCAATTACTAACATCTGAAGTCATACCGGGCCAAAAGAAACGACGTTTAACTGAAGCTAAAGTTTTATCCCGACCTAAGTGTCCAGCAGTTCGAGAATCATGAAGGTGTTCTAGAATTTTAGACCTAACCTCAAATGGAGCTACTAATAACAATGCAATTTCTGAATCTTGGGTTTCATACAAATAATAAAGTAAACTATTTCGGACTGTCAACCGATGCCAACTATTCCATAAGGTCCTGACTGAATATGAACAACCTTGAATACATTCTTTTGGGGGTTTGACAAGAAACAATGATTTTAATTCCAAATTTTTTTTAATATCTGGGTCTTTTTCCTGCCATTCTGATATCTGCTTATCAGACCACAAAGACAACCAATTTGGGACTACATCATCATCGACTTCCTTTTGTACTGTACTTTGTATCTTTTCTGGGTCAGATTGTTAAACCCGTATAGGAGCTAGGCTATTTGAAACTGCTTCATGTTTACACTTTTCACTTGCACTAGCAGACACAAGTTGTGAATTAGTACAATCCGGACAGTCATCTCTGATGCATTTCCTATGCGGACGCCTAGACAACCCATCGGCATTGGAATGTAAACTGCCTTTTCTATGTTCTAAAGTCATGTTATATGTATCAAGGACACTTATCCATCGAGCTATCATCCCCTCAGGGGTTTTAAACCTTTTGAGCCAAAAAAGTGTTGGCCCAACGATAATGACGAAATTGTTTGACAAAAGTCACTACAGCCAAAAGTTCTTTATAGGTAGTACAGTATTTTCTTTGGGAGTCGTTTAATGTTTTACTGCTGTATGCGATCACAGAACCATCTTGGACTTGGGAAAGAACTGCACCTATTCCATTATCACTTGCATCTGTATCAAGGATATATTCACCCGTTTCTTGGGGATAAGCAAGAATAGGAGAGGAAACCAATAATTCTTTTAATTTATCAAATGCTCCCTGACAATCTTCAGTCCATTTAAATTTTTTGGCCTTTTTGGTTAACTCTGTTAAAAGGGAGGCAACTTGAGATTGATTGATTGATTAGTTAGAGTTTAACGTCCAATGAGCAATATTTCAGCTATATCAGGACGAGAACAAGTTAATCAATTCAAAACAAATTGTAAGTAAAAGAAGAAAGAAATAAAGGTGGAAGGGACAACCGGGGCAACGACTTTTGATTGCCACTGGAAAAGGGGAGAAATGGGTAGGGGCAGGAAATTTAGCCTTCTATACGACACCCAGTGCGTCTGCTCTCTTTAGAGAAATATAGAAGGGGTCTTTATACTGCATGGAGCGTGGCGTTTCTCCACACAGTTTGGCTACAATGGTTCGCGGTCAGGCTTTCCGTATTATGACCTGACTACCCCGCAAAGACGGGGCATTCCCCTATCCACCACCTGGGGACGCGCCCGGCAGCTCTGTAGCCAAAGCCCCTGAAAACCTATTCAGGTGCCGGGGGCAACTTGAGAAAAATTGGGTGTAAACTTTCTGTAATAACCAGCCAATCCAAGAAAACTTTTTACATCAGTAACTGAGGTAGGAATGGGCCAATTTTTCACAGTTCCAATCTTTGAAGGATCACAACTTATTCCTTCCTTAGACACTACATGGCCTAAAAATACAACTTGGGTCTGGAACAAGGAACATTTACTGGGTTTTAATTTTAAATTATGGTTCCTAAATCTTTGAAACACAAATTTTAGATTTTCTAATGTTTTGTCAAAAGTTTCCCCCAAAATAATCACATTATCTAGATAACAAAGACAACGTTCCCATTGATAACCTTGAAGGACGAGTTCCATTAATCTTTCAAAAGTAGGGGGACTGTTACATAGGCCAAAAGATAAAACACGAAATTCATATAGACCTTTATGGGAAGTGAAGGCTGTCTTTTCTTTCTTGGGTCTAATTCACATTGCCAGTACGCCGACGCTAAATCTAATGTGCAGAACCATTTATTCCCTCCTAAGGCATCCAAAGACATGTCTATACGGGGTAAGAGAGTGGCATCTTTTCGAGTTATTGAATTTAATTGCCTATAATCTATGCAAAATCTAATTGCCCCATCTTTCTTTTTAACAAGCAAAATTGGACTAGCCCAAGCACTAGAACTAGGCTCTATTATTCCGTCTTCCAACATTTTATCTATTTCTGTTTTGGATCCCCCGTATCTATATAGTGTTTTACAATGCCAGTTCGCCCTATTATGTCACCAGGAGCTGTATAAATGTCCTGATACTCATACAAACATTGTTCAAGTTTATCTTTTTGTTCCTGATCTAAATCAGGGGAAGCCTTTTCAATTAAACAATCAAGATGTTCAGGTAAACAAACTTTTTCAGTGTTTATTTGTGTTTCATTTTCTGAAGGGATTGAATGAATTTCTGTGACTGGATCTAGTTTTCCTAACAAAGTTTCTTTTGTCAAACAAACAGGGTGACTAGACAATTTGACTGTGTTTATTAATACATTCCTATCATTGTCTTGACATAAAGTTCTAGCTATTAACAGTCCTCGTTTTTGTAAATCTTTTCTAAGTTGAAGTCAGAAGGTGTTCTTAATTTTTGACCAAAAATGTGTGCATTTACTGTTAATTCTGCTTCAGGGGGGATAACTATGTTTTCAGCAAGTTTAATATGGGAACATGTAGTATACCCTAACCTATAAAGCTTGATTTTATGCCCCACGTTGGGCGCCAAAAATGTAACAGGAGGGTCCGGTGTCTGTGTGTCACCGTTCCCCCAAGGTTACTGAAATGTCTGATTTAGCCACCAAAACCTTCAATAAAAACCAACAAAATGGTACAACGAACGCTAAGTGAGGCTTTGAAGTCTATTTAGCTCAAACCTTTTATAAAAAATACATTTCGACGAACTGCCTAGTGAGGCAAGTGAGTCTAAATGGCTCAATTTCTGAACTGTACGATGGAATGTTCAGTGAGGCAAAAAGGGTCTAAATTGAATCCTGGCTCATCAGACGGGTTCGTACCACTGGGCTCTGAGTCATATAAGCAGCTAGCAGTAAGACACAATTATTTATTTAGTTTTATAAATTTTATTACAGATATTTCAACAATTGTATATAGCAAAACTTGTGCAGGATTAATCAAAAATAGGTAATACTGATCATATTTGTAAACGTTTCAAAAAGTTATGTGAAAAAATATAGATCTCAAAAATGAATTGAAGAACGTGTGGCAGGCGAACAATACTGGCAAAAGTATAAGTTTTCCCCAAAGAACACTCTGTGGTAGATATGTGAAAAATATTAATAACTCTTCTTACATGGTTTAAAAGCGGACGGAACTGATTTTGCTTCTGGGCAATTCAAAAATAAAATTTAGAAAAGTTACAAAAATTACTTGGGAAATTTACATGTTTTTGAAAAATAAAAAGCCAAAAATGAAAGTCTCAAAAAGAGAAGGAAATTCCCATTTTAGAGATTTATTTGTCAATCAAAATGACTGACTTCCAAAAGTTTAACAGTCAACGCGGATCTATATTTGATCCATTTGGCCTAATACCTGTATGGTAATTGACAATTCAATCATGGTCAATTTAACTCTTATGCTAAATATAAATAAAAGTGTATTTGGTATACACAAAAACAGTAAAATAACAAACATTTTACTGTATCAAAAAATTATGCATAAATAAGTATAAAACTCAAATCAATAAGTTTACAACAACCTCAAAATGTGTTTAATTCTATTATAATGTCGAGACACGTGTAATAAAAATTGTACCTTCCAAACACAGATTTTAAAGGGGAGATAATTTACTATCATTTGTCAATGAAATATTTCTAAAGTTATATTAACCAATCATAAAAATCGTCTCAAAAATAAGGTAGATAAATCTATTTCCGCCAAAATGAAAACAGACGAAGAAAAGTTAAACATAAAAGTTCCAAAATGAAGTTATCAAAGATCAGGTCTAAATTAGTTTACAAAATGCAATCAAAGTAATACAGGCTGTAAAATGGCAATGTCCAAACAATATGATACAGGTAAAAACACGTGTCTTAGTATAAATTTACCATCTAGTTAGACAAATTAGGAAAACGATAAACCGGGATATGTACTATATATATTTTTTGATTAACAATTAAGCAACCCTGCCACATTAGAAACAGATTTAATAGAACGCGAAATATAAAATACGATGCAAAAACGCGATTAAAAATATGAAGGTTTACACACTTAATTAGTACTTCGAAGAGGATTAATTTGATATTCAAATTATTTAATTAGCAAAGTGAAATATCTTTAAGTTTCCATTTCATTGATTTGTTTGGATTACATTAGATTTATCTGGATCTATCTGGTTATGCGGGGGAGGTGTTAAAATTAAATTATTATATAGATAGCGGTGATTTACCGAGTTTTCCAAATTGAATAAATCTCATTTTTCACTCTAGGAAATAACGTCACAATATTATCGTCAATGTAAAAACCTGGCGCATTGATATTAAAAAGATAATCCCTTTAAAATTGCATCTAAAATCTGTTTATAGATTTGAAAATCTATATGATAATAAGTATAACTAATCAACCGTGATGAATTTCAATAATAATGTCACTCGTGTCGAACAACACAACGGATTAAACTCGTTTTGGAACTAGTTCCAAAACTCGTTTAATCCTGCGTTGTTCGGCACTCGTGACATTATTTATTGATATTCACCACGGTCAATTAGTTATACTATAATTCTTCTCAAGTAATTATTTCTATTATTTTCATTGGCTAAGTAAAATATTCCTTTGTTAGTCCTTAACTATATTTGTTTGTTTTCTTACCCCTAACACATTATTATGTAAAAGTTTGGATAAAAAATTTTGAGTGCGACTTTATATATAGTGCAGATGAAGATGAAGAATCAGATGATGATGAAGAATTCGGGGAGTTGAAGGAAGAGTTGGAGTCAATAAATAAAATCAAGAGGGAGAAGAAACTGGAAGAAAAGAAAGAAAGAAAAATTGAG
>MJUU01068626.1:35031-51054 GCA_002080025.1 Modiolus philippinarum | reverse complement strand
TTGTTCAACATCATTTGTTGTCAAACAATCATTTGTTGTCAAACAATCATTTGTTGTCAAACAATCGTTAATCAGTTGTCGACAAAAAAAAATCAGCAATCATTTGACGACAAAACATCATCAGTTGTCAAACAATCATTTGTTGTTGGTCGACAAAATATCATCAATCATTTGACGACAAACAATCGTTAGTTGTTCAACATCATTTGACGACAAACAATCGTTAGTTGTTGTCGACAAACAATTATTAGTTGTTAAACAATCATTTGTTATTAAACAATCATTTGTTGTTAGTTGTTAAACAATCATCAATCATTTGCCGACAAAACATCATCAGTTGTCAAACAATCGTTAGTTGACAAAATATCATCAATCATTTGACGAAAAAAACATCATTTGTTGTCATACAATCGTTAGTTGTTTGTCGACAAACAATCATCAATCATTTGTCGACAAACAATCATCAGTTGTTCAACATCATTTGTTGTTGTTAATCATTTGTCGACAAACAATCATCAGTTGTTCAACATCATTTGTTGTTGGTCGACAAACAATCATAAATTATTAGTCGGGAAAATATCATCAGTTGTCAAACAATCGTTAATCATTCGTCGACAAACAATCGTTAATCATTTGCTGACAAACAATCGTTAATCATTCGTCGACAAATAATCGTTAATCAGTTGTCGACAAAACATCATCAATCATTTGTCGACAAAAACATCATCAGTTGTTCAACATCATTTGTTGTTGGTCGACAAACAATCATTTGTTGTTAAACAATCATTTGTTGTTGGTCAATCATTTGACGACAAACAATCATCATTTGTTGTTGGTCGTCAATCATTTGTTATCAAAACATCATCAGTTGTTCATCAGTCGACAAAACATCATCAATCATTTGACGACAAACAATCGTTAATCATTTGACGACAAACAATCGTTAATCATTTGACGACAAACAATCATCAGTTGTTATTGGTCAACAAAAAATCGTTAATCAATTAACGACAAAACATCATCAATCATTTGCCGACAAAACATCATCAATCATTTGACGACAAACAATCATCATTTGTTGTTGGTCGACAAACAATTGTTAATCATTTGACGAAAAAACATCATTTGCCGACAAAACATCATTTGTTGTTGGTCGACAAACAATCGTTAATCATTTGACGACAAAAAATCACCAGTTGTTCATCAGTCGATAAAACATCATCAATCATTTGACGACAAAATATCATCAATCATTTGTCGACAAAATATCATCAGTTGTTCATCATCATCTGATTTACGGACAATAAACATCAACTACTTGTTATTCCTTTACTCTCTTCACGTTGTTATGCGGATAAAGGCACAACAAACATAAAACGATAAAAAACTCTCAGGTGTAAGACAAAACAATGTCTGTTTTTTTCCTCCAAAAATATCAAGAGAAAAAAAACAAAACATCATCAACTTTTTAGCCGATAAATCATCATCTACTGTTAGCCATCATCAACTCTTTATCCGATAAATAATCATCAACTGTTAGCCAACAAAACATCATCAACTGTTTAGCCATCTTAGTTGTTTAGCCAACAATAGTTGTTAGCCAACAAAAGTTGTTAGCCGATAAACATCATTCAGTTGTTAGACATCATCAACTGTTAGACATTGTTAGCCGATAAATCATCATCAGTTGTTAGCCGATAAAACATCATTAGTTGTTAGCCATTGTTAGCCAACAAATCATCATCAGTTGTTAGCCATAAACATCATCATTAGTTGTTCAACATCATTTGTTGACAAACAATTATTTGTCGACAAAACATCATCATTAGTTGTTAGTCGACAAAACATCATTAGTTGTTAGCCATCATCATTTGTTGACAAAACATCATCATTTGTTGTTGGTTGACAAAAACATCATCATTTGTTAGTCGACAAAACATCAGCATTGATCAACAAACAATCATCATTGATCAACAAACAATCATTAGTTGTTGTCAAACAAGTTGTCAACAAACACACATTAGTTGTTTGCGATAAAACAATCATTAGTCAACAACAAACAAACATTAGTTGTTGGCGATAAAACAATCATTAGTTGTCAACTTGTTGTCAACAAACAAATCATAACAAGTTGTCAACAAACAATCATTAGTTGTCGACAAGTTGTCAACAAAGTTCACAGCAATAACATCATGAACTGTTTAGCCGATAAATCATCATCTACTGTTAGCCATCATCAACTCTTTAGCCCAAAAATAAACATCAACTGTTAGCCAACAAAACATCATCAACTGTTTAGCCATCTTAGATGTTTTAGCCAACATTAGTTGTTAGCCAACAAAAGTTGTTAGCCGATAAACATCATTCAGTTGTTAGACATCATCAACTGTTAGACATTGTTAGCCGATAAATCATCATCAGTTGTTAGTCGATAAAACATCATTAGTTGTTAGCCATTGTTAGCCAACAAATCATCATCAGTTGTTAGCCATAAAACATCATCATTAGTTGTTCAACATCATTTGCTGACAAACAATTATTTGTCGACAAAACATCGTGATAACATCATGAGTTTGTTCACAACTCATGCTGTAAACAACTTATGATGACTTATGATGTTTTTGCTGTAAACAATTCATGATGTTTTTGCTATGAACAACTCATGATGTTATTGCCGTAAACAACTCATGATGACCCGTAGGACTCGTGATGTTGAACAACTCATGATTACTCATGATGTTATTGCTGTGAACTTTGTTGACAACTTGTCGACAACTAATGATTGTTTGTTGACAACTTGTTATGATTTGTTTGTTGACAACTTGTTGACAACAAGTTGACAACTAATGATTGTTTTATCGCCAACAACTAATGTTTGTTTGTTGTTGACTAATGATTGTTTTATCGCCAACAACTATGTTTGTTTGTTGACAACTTGTTTGACAACAACTAATGATTGTTTGTTGATCAATGATGATTGTTTGTTGATCAATGATGATTGTTTGTTGATCAATGATGATGTTTTGTCGACTAACAAATGATGATGTTTTTGTCAACCAACAACAAATGATAATGTTTTGTCAACAGATGATGATGGCTAACAACTAATGATGTTTTGTCGACTAACAACTAATGATGATGTTTTGTCGACAAATAATTGTTTGTCAACAAATGATGTTGAACAACTAATGATGATGTTTTATGGCTAACAACTGATGATGATTTGTTGGCAAACAATGGCTAACAACTAATGATGTTTTATCGGCTAACAACTAATGATGGTTAACAACTGATGATGATTTGTTGGCTAACAACTAATGATGGCTAACAACTGATGATGTTTTATCGGCTAAAACAACTAATGATGTTTTATCGGCTGAAACAACTAATGATGTTTTATCGGCTAACAACTGATAATGATTTGTTGGCTAACAACTAAGATGGCCAACAACTGATGATGTTTTATCGGCTAACAACTGATGTTTTATCGGCTAAAACAACTAAGATGGCCAACAACTGATGTTTTATCGGCTAAAACAACTAAGATGGCTAAACAGTTGATGATGTTTTATCGGCTAAAACAACTAAGATGGCCAACAACTAATGATGTTTTATCGGCTAACAACTAATGATGATTTGTTGGCTAACAATGTCTAACAACTGATGATGATTTATCGGCTAAAACAACTAAGATGGCTAACAACTAATGATGATTTGTTGGCTAACAATGGCTAACAACTGATGATGATTTGTTGGCTAACAACTGATGATGTTTTATCGGCTAACAATGGCTAACAACTGATGATGATGATTTATCGGCTAAAACAACTAAGATGGCTAACAACTAATGATGTTTTATCGGCTAACAAATGATGATGGCTAACAGTTGATGATGTTTTATCGGCTAACAGTTGATGATGGCAAACAACTAATGATGATTTATCGGCTAACAACTAAGATGGTTAACAGTTGATGATGGCTAACAGTTGATGATGTTTTATCGGCTAACAATTGCTAACAACTAATGATGTTTTATCGGCTAACAACTAATGATGATTTATCGGCTAACAACTAATGATGGTTAACAACTGATGATGATTATTTGTTGCCTAACAACTTATGATGTTTTATCGGCTAACAACTAATGATGATTTGTTGGCTAACAACTGATGATGATTATTTGTTGGCTAACAACTAAGATGGTTAAACAACTGATGATTATTTATCGGCTAACAACTGATGATGTTTTATCGACTAACAACTGGTGATGTTTTATCGGCTAACAACTGATGATGTTTTATCGGCTAACAACTGATGATGTTTTATCGGCTTACAGTTGATGATGATTTATCGGCTAACAATGTCTAACAACTGATGATGTTTTATCGGCTAAACAGTTGATGATTATTTGTTTGGCTAAACAGTTGATGATTATTTGTTTGGCTAAACAGTTGATGATGTCTAACAACTGATGAAGTTTTATCGGCTAACAATGGCTAACAATGTCTAACAACTAATAATGTTTTATCGGCTAACACAACTAAGGATGGCTAACAACTGATGATGTTTTATCGGCTAACACAACTAAGGATGGCTAACAACTAATGATGTTTTATCGGCTAACAACTGATGATGATTTATCGGCTAACAATGTCTAACAACTAATGATGTCTAACAACTAATGATGTTTATCTGCTAACAATGTCAAACAGTTGATGATTATTTATTGATTAGCAGTTGATGATGTTTTATCGGCTAACAATGTCTAACAACTAAGATGGCTAACAACTGATGATGTCTAACAACTAATGATGTTTTATCGGCTAACAATGTCTAACAACTGATGATGATTTATCGGCTAAACAGTTGATGATGTTTAACAACTGATGATGATTTGTTGGCCAACAGTTGATGATGATTTTTCGGCTAACAATGTCTAACAGTTGATGATGATTTATCGGCTAACAATGTCTAACAACTGATGATGTTTTATCGGCTAATAATGTCTAACAACTGATGATATTTATCGGCTAACAACTGATGATGATTATTTGTTGTCTAACAACTAATGATGTTTTATCGGCTAACAACTGATGATGATTTATCGGCTTACAATGTCTAACAGTTGATGATGTCTAACAACTGAATGATGTTTATCGGCTAACAACTTTTGTTGGCTAACAACTATTGTTGGCTAAAACAACTAAGATGGCTAAACAGTTGATGATGTTTTGTTGGCTAACAGTTGATGATTATTTATCGGCTAAAGAGTTGATGATGGCTAACAGTAGATGATGATTTATCGGCTAAACAGTTGATGATGTTTTGTTTTTTTTCTCTTGATTTTTTTGGAGGAAAAAACAGACATTGTTTTTGTCTTACACCTGAGAGTGTTTTATCGTTTTATGTTTGTTGTGCCTTTATCCGCATAACAACGTGAAGAGAGTAAAGGAATAACAAGTAGTTGATGTTTATTGTCCGTAAATCAGATGATGATGAACAACTGATGATATTTTGTCGACAAATGATAGATGATATTTTGTCAAATGATTGATGATGTTTTATCGACTGATGAACAACTGATGATTTTTTGTCGTCAAATGATTAACGATTGTTTGTGGACCAACAACAAATGATGTTTTGTCGGCAAATGATGTTTTGTCGTCAAATGATTAACAATTGTTTGTCGACCAACAACAAATGATGATTGTTTGTCGTCAAATGATTGATGATGTTTTGTCGGCAAATGATTGATGATGTTTTGTCGTCAAATGATTAACGATTGTTTGTCGACCAATAACAACTGATGATTGTTTGTCGTCAAATGATTAACGATTGTTTGTCGTCAAATGATTAACGATTGTTTTGTCGATTGATGAACAACTGATGATGTTTTGATAACAAATGATTGACGACCAACAACAAATGATGATTGTTTGTCGTCAAATGATTGACAACGAACAACAAATGATTGTTTAACAACAAATAATTGTTTGTCGACCAACAACAAATGATGTTGAACAACTGATGATGTTTTTGTCGACAAATGATTGATGATGTTTTGTCGACAACTGATTAACGATTGTTTGTCGACGAATGATTAACGATTGTTTGTCGACGAATGATTAACGATTGTTTGACAACTGATGATATTTTCCCGACCAATGATTAATGATTGTTTGTCGACCAACAACAAATGATGTTGAACAACTGATGATTGTTTGTCGACAAATGATTAACAACAACAAATGATGTTGAACAACTGATGATTGTTTGTCGACAAATGATTGATGATTGTTTGTCGACAAACAACTAACGATTGTTTGACAACAAATGATGTTTTTGTCGTCAAATGATTGATGATATTTGTCAACTAACGATTGTTTGACAACTGATGATGTTTTGTCGTCAAATGATTGATGATTGTTTAACAACTAACTTCAAATGATTGTTTAACAACAAATGATTGTTTAACAACAAATGATTGTTTAACAACTGATGATTGTTTGTCGACAACAACTAACGATTGTTTGTCGTCAAATGATGTTGAACAACTAACGATTGTTTGTCGTCAAATGATTGATGATATTTTGTCGACCAACAACAAATGATTGTTTCACAACTGATGATGTTTTGTCGTCAAATGATTGATGATTTTTTGTCGACAACTGATTAACGATTGTTTGACAACAAATGATTGTTTGACAACAAATGATGTTGAACAACTAACGATTGTTTGTCGTCAAACAACAAACGATTGTTCGACAACTAACGATTGTTTGTCGTCAAATGATTGATGATTGTTTAACAACTAACAACAACTGATGATGATTAACAAGAACAAATGATGATTGTTTATCGTCAACTGATTGATGATTGTTTATCGTCAAATGATTGACGATTGTTCGACAACTAACGATTGTTTGTCGTCAAATGATTGATGATTGTTTAACAACTAACAACAACTGATGATGATTAACAAGAACAAATGATGATTGTTTATCGTCAACTGATTGATGATTGTTTATCGTCAACTGATTGATGATTGTTTATCGGCAACTGATTAACAACAACAAATGATTGTTTACTGGAGTGTTGTCTTAAGTGTTGGAGAATGAGTAAAACTTATAAGTTTTTTGTTTTACTTATGAGATGTTTAAACCGAAAACGACGTAGAAAAAAATGTGAGTAAAATGTAGACTGTTTACGCTTAAATATGAGTTTAGGTTAGTCTCAACCGTTAGAATAACAAATCTTACACGTTTGTTTGTTCTATAGTGCTAACAGTAGTAGTTAATATGGCAAAAAATCTGCGTTTTTCCAAAAAACGTGTTTTTTGAAAAACGCAGATTTTTGCCATATCAACTACTGTCAGCTTGTGTATTGTGACGTCATAGACGGCACAGACTGCAATTGAGCGAGAAATCCGTCTTCTCTTAGGTCACTCCAGAATGGAAAATTCCATTTTTTTTCATATTAGAATCGAAATAATTCATGACAGTTATATGGTTATTGTCATTTAACCATGGGCTTGGTCATCATATTCGTAAATTTAACCCCTCGTTTACGCTCTAGGTTAAATTCGAATATAAAAGCCCAGCCCATGGTTAAATTTCCAACTACCATATACCTGCCATGAATTATTTCTTAAGTTCCCCAGATGACTCCTTGGGAACTGATAAGCAAGGCTTCATTTTTTAACTTAAACTACGCATAAATTTTGTTATAATCAATTAAAAAATAGATTGCCTTATGTAGGATATTTTTTTCAGTTTTTTGTTTTCAAAGTACAAAAATATCAGACCAAAACTCATTTTCTAACTCCCTTGAGGCATTCTTGAACTAAAGCTGCTGTTAAAATATCCCAATCCGATGAGAAATAAACTTGCTTGAGCGCTTACAAGGCGGATGGACGGACAACCTTCGTTACCTCATACTCGCCCCATCTTTCAACAGGGATAAAAATCTTTAAAACCTTTGAAATATGCAATATCAAATTATTTTACACTTGAATAGAGCTGTAGCCAAATGGAAGCCAGTTTTACCCTCCCCTCCATTGAATCCTTAATCAATGTGGTATTAAAGTGCAAATTAAAGTATGTGTGGACACAATACTATTATGAAAACCATGATATACCTCCACCTTTTTTCCAGAAAATATACGAACTTCAGAAACACCAAAGTTGCCATAACTCTCAAAATTTGATTAATCGATCTGAAAATGTAACTTCCTGACAAAATTTGAAAAAGATCTTCTAATATGGTTCTGAGATTGCCCCCAGACAAACATTTTCCCTATTGGTACATAAGTACAAAATATGGAAGTATCCGTAACTTTTCAAAATTTAATTAATCAATCTAAAAATACCAGGTGCACATGTTTATATGATACTTAGCATTCTAACAAAATTTGAAATAGATATTCAGAAAGGTTTCTGAAATAAGCTTCGGACTATTTTTTTCAAAGATAAATTGAATAAATTCTAAGCTGAAAAATCCCAAAATCGGTAGAACTTAAAAAAATAATAAATGAATCAATTTGAAAATAGGACATGCATAAGTTCTCAAAATTTGATTTAGAAATAGAAGGGTTCTGAGATAATTTCCGGACAGAAAATGTCTACGGACAGACTGACGGACAGACGGACGGACAGACAAGGGGATTCCAATATACCCCAACTTCTTTGCGGCGGTATAATGAATATTGCAGTAAAACACAAATGCACATTTTTTAATGGAGGAATAGGTATTGCCGTTTTCCAAAACATCAAGATATTTCTTGAAATCAAAAGGCTTGAAAACACTTGTGTTTGTCAAGTATAAATCTGACAAAAGTTGGTTTTTGGTTGAAAATCAAAGTATCTGTAAACAGATAGTAGTAAGCAAACATCCTGAAAATCACTCACACAACTCATTTCAGCTCATCATTTCCAAGCCGCAGACAAAATTTTGAATCATTCCCATTTATATAAGTGAAGAAATCCCGACAAAAATTTGGCTTATAGTTAAAATTCAAAGTATTGGCGACAGGAAGTTATCTCCCAACAAACATGAACAATGCTTAACACAATAAAGCCCATCAGTTTCAAGCCTCGGGAAATATTATCAAATCATTCCCACTTATACAAGCCAAGAAATCATCGACAAAATTTGGTTTATATTTTAAAATCAAGTATCGGCAAACAGGAAGTGGATGCCTTACAGCCCTGAAAATCGTTTACGCAATACAACTCGTCACTTCCAAGCTTCAAACAAAATCTAATGTAACAAAAATATACAAACAAAGAAATTTTTGAAGAAAATTTGGTTAATAGTTAAAAACCAAAGTATGGGCAAACAGGAAATAGTGATTTGACAAATGTGAAAAAAAATAGCTCACATGATTTCATTCCTCATTTTCAAGATGCAGACCACATTTCAAATCATTCCCATTGATATAAGACAACTGGTTTATAGTTAAAAATCAAATTATCTGCGAATAGAAAGTGGACGCACAACAATCCTAACAAGAATAGTATTCCTGGGTCCCCACCGGTCAAGCAGTATATTAGTATACTGTATATGAAATTGCAATTTTTTCAAACATTCAGGGCTGTTCCAGCATTAAATGTGTGGGGATACAAAAAGTACCGAGACTGATATTAAGAACTTATCGAGATATTAGTGATAAAAACATTTGGTATAAATTTCATGAAAATCTGTCAATTTTGTAGCCATATGAGAGTGCTAACAAGGTCCATTTTTTTATATTGCAGAGTCATTATTGTGTTCAAAGTCTCGTAACTCAAACAACAAGATGTGTTTGTGAAACACTACATATGCCCCAGATTATACAGCAAAATAAATAATGTATGAAAATACCCAATTTAACAACTTTTTTACCTCTGTGACCTTGACCTTTGGCCTAATTTTTGCATATTAATGTTTAAGTCTATCTTACATAGTTTAAAAGTTGTGTATTAAAATATAAACACTCTATTCAACCCCTTTATTCTGAAACAGATGAAGCCCCTATTTGCATCTAGTTTAGTGAAATGTTTTAATTGTTAAATATATCTGTTTAAACACTCTATTCAACCCCTTTTTTCTGAAACAGATGAAGCCCCTATTTGCATCTAGTTTAGTGAAATGTTTTAATTGTTAAATGAATCTGTTTAAACATGCTATAAGAAACATACAGAAAAAAACACTGCATTTAGCTGCGACAAAAAATTTAAATATTCATTTTTTCCATTTGCCCCCCTCCTTTTGAGCCTCTTCTTTCTCAAAAACGGTAAATGCTACCTCAAATCTGTCGGCATACTACAATTGCACAATTTTACTGGCAATAACATAAAACAAACCCTGTCTCAAAATAATAAATGATGAGGATTCTAAAGTCAAATATGTGAAAACAACCAATTTCACTTCTTTTTAACCTCTGAGACCTTGACCTTTGACCTAACCTGTTTCTTTTGCATATTTATAATATAATATGTCCCGATCCTCGATCTTGGGGCATAAAAAGTATCGACCTAGGCTGATTTTCGATTTTGAACAAGGTATTAGTGGTATAAACATTTGATATAAATTTCATGAAAATCCGTCAAAATGTAGCCATGAGATCCCTTACAAGGTCAATCTTTGGATAAAACGGAGTCATTATTTTGGTCAAAGTCCCATAACTCCCTCAAAAAGTATAGACCGAGGCAGATTTATAAACTTGATGAAGGTATTAGTGGTATAAACTTTTGGTATTAATTTCATAAAAATCCGTCAAAATTTGTAGGCATGAGAGCGCTTACAAGGTTAATTTTTAGATAAACGGAGTCAATATTCCGGTCAAAGTCACATAACTTCCTCAAAAAGTATCGACCGAGGCAGATTTATAAACTTGATCAAGGTATTAGTGGTATAAACTTTTGGTATTAATTTCATAAAAATCCGTCAAAATTTGTAGGTATGAGAGCGCTAACAAGGTCAATTTTTAGATAAACGGAGTCATTATTTCGGTTAAAGTCCCAAAACTCCCTCAAAAAGCATTGAACGAGGCTGATTTTCGAAATTGACCAATGTATTAGTAGAATATACATATGTAAAATTCGTCAAAATTTGTACACATGAAAGCGCTTACAAACACGTGTGACGGACGGACGCACGGACACATGGATCCCGCTTCATTTCTACGTCCCAGCTCTGCGTTGCAGCGGGGAAAAACAATTGCTTAACTTATGCAACTCCTATTTATATTGATTTCTAAATAAGATATTGTTAAAATTATATTAATATATAAAATAACGAAGAAATTGACCAATAAAGGGCAATAACTCCTATGTGGGTATTTAGTTTTTCTTGAAAATGGGTATGTGGGTAGATCTTGAGATGCTGAACATTTTTTCAATTAAACATAACTTCTATCTGTTAAGGTGTTTTAATAAAAAAAATAATAAAAAAACATCAAAATTTTGAAAATTTTACGGAAAAAGGGCAATTACTCAAAATCAGGTTATCAGATTTTCTTCAAAATTGCAGGATTGGTAGATCTTGTCATGCCGATCATTTTACCCTATCAGGTTTCTGATATCTGCAACGATTTTGAGTTATTTGCCAAAAATAGCAATTTCCCTCATGTTCTTTTTTTTTGTGACAGCGACCATGTTGTTTGTTTCCTCGGATGCAATTTTAAAACTACATACATTGGTGATGATCCAGACCAAGTTTAGATTAAATTGTCCCAGTAGTTTCAGAGAAGATTTTTTTATAAAAGTTTACGACGGACAGACAACGGACGCAGACGCTAAGCGATGGCAAAAGCTATAGCCAGATGAGCTAAAAAGAAATTGATCATTTGTTGACATTAAGCTCATTCCTTTTAGCTCACTTGGCTATGCCAGAGTGAGCTTTCACCATCACTTGTAGTCCGCCGTCCGTCCGTCCTTAGCTCACTCTCAAAAATCTCCTCCTCTGAAACCACTTGGCCAAATGGAACCAAACTTAAACTGAATTTTCACTAGGGTATCTAGCTTCAAATTTATTATCACCTATGTCCTAGGTCAAACAACATGGCCGCCTTTTCATAAAATATAACATAGGGGTGAATTTCAGCTTTTTAGGAAATAGCTTGAAAACCGTTGTAGATATTAACAAGATAATCTGTGTCAATGGACACAATGCCCCGTTAATGACCATACAATATTTGTGAAAAAGTCCAGAAATGGTCTTTGGGAGTTTCAGGAAATTAACGAAAACTGTATTCAAGGACTTTTGCGATTCATTTGTTACAAACTTAATTCAAATTTCCATGAAAAGAAGTTGTCTTTGAAAGACTCAGGAAATTTACCAAAAGTGGAATATAAGATATTTGCAATTAAGTTTTTGAAAAAATGCGTTTTTGGAAAGAGAAATTAAGGCGCAGCATGATCCGACCGCAGAACGTCGACAACTGAAATTTGAACAAGTGTTTACTAAAATGAATACCGTTTTGCGGAACATCTTCGCTCCGTTAGAAACAACAGTGACTGCCCAGTCGGTAACTACTTCCGACTCGCCAATCACAGCATCTCGGATATGCGGGTGACTGTCCTTTTGAAAACCGACGGAACCATGAAACACAGACAGGAACTCGAATTGAGAGCCATCTATCTTCTTGGAACTTTCAGACCCCGAGGTTTGAACATAAAGGAACTTTCGTACCAGTAATGTATAGTTCAACATCAATTTGTCATATCACCTTATTTTCATATTGGTTTTATTTAAAATTTCTTCATTTTTGGTCCTTTTTTCACGTTTTGTCTTTTTAACTTTTATCTTTTATAATCATTTTTCACTAAATTTCCTGTCATTACACATTTTTGTTCCACGACCCCATTATTTCAATCATCTCTTTGTGAAAGTGTTCAAGATTGGCTAGATTTATCAAATGTTTCGGCTCGCTGCACACCTATCCAATATAGGTTTTTAATTTCTCCATTTCTTCATGCGTGTTCACACGTGTTTTTCATTATTATTTTTTACTTTTCCCTTGACAAAGACATTACATGTCGAAATATTGGGCTATTTTACCCCTTTTTTATCTTTTAGATTCAGATGTACTTTTATATTTGTTTTAATTTTGACTGTGCCCATTTTAGGTGGTTAACCACTNACAAACTTAATTCAAATTTCCATGAAAAGAAGTTGTCTTTGAAAGACTCAGGAAATTTACCAAAAGTGGAATATAAGATATTTGCAATTAAGTTTTTGAAAAAATGCGTTTTTGGAAAGAGAAATAAAAGCACAGCATGATCCGACCGCAGAACGTCGACAACTGAAATTTGAACAAGTGTTTACTAAAATGAATGTGGACACAGTAATTTGCTGAACACAATAATGACCTTGAGACATTAATTAATTAGACACAAACTACTGAAAATAAGAATTATAATTTTAATCCTTTATTAAAAGGATATCGTAAACTTAAGCAAAACCTGTTGACTAATAACTTAAAGATTACATCAAGAAAAATCCGAAGAAAAAAACTCGGATTGAAATCCAATTAAAAATAAAGATTTCACATATTTTGAAATATTGCAATTTGACCCCTTTTACCCCTTATAGCTTGGAAACCGTAAGAGCAACGCAAAATCTATTTCTATACTACTGAAAGCTTACAATAAGAATAATTCAAGGGAAATAATACCGTCAAAATTTGATGAAAGATAAAGATTTAACATATTTCTAATAATTGTAATTTTGACCCCTTTGACTCCTTATAGCTTGGAAAAGGTAAGTGCTACTCTAAATCCGTTGGCATACTACTGAAAGCTTGCAATGAGAGGAATCCAAAGAAAACAATCCCATCAAAATCTGATGTTAAATAAAGATTTCACACATTTTAAGAAATAGCAATTTTGGCCCTTTGACCCCTCATAGCTCAGAAACGGTAAGAGTTACGGCAGATATGTTGAAATACTACTAAATGCCTACTATGAAAAGAATCTACAGAAAAAAATCCCATTTAAATCAGATAAAAAATAAAATTTCAGGTTTTCCACATGTTTGCATTTTTGGCCCGTTTGGCCCCTCATAGCTTGAAAAAGAAACAGGTTATCAAAAATCTGATGGTGCAGCACCATCTAATTTTTTCATAAGGAATCCATTGCATAAAATTGCATCAAAATCGTACTTAAAATAAAGAAAATAAAAATTTTTGAAATTCGCCCCTTTTTGGGCCCCATTATCTCGTGAACGGTATATGTCACGTGAAATCCATTGGACATAACCCAGATTGGCAATTGTCTAAGGAGTACACTGAAAGAAAGCCCATCAAAATACGATCAATAATAAAAATTCCACTAGCAAATATACGAAAATACACAATCTAGCTAATTCTGAAACGGAAGGGGCCACAAACTAAAAAGGTTCTCAACAATGTGCCAAGAGACATCATACTAAAATTTAAAAATGATCCGTTCTCTAGAACCAAAATTATGCTCTCCACAGGCACCAAAATACACAATTTTACCCTTTTTGCTGAAACTGGTGTGGCTAGGGACCCGAAATTAAAACCCGGCCTTAAGCTTGAGCCAAGAAACCTCATACTCAAATTTGAAAATGATCCGTTCACTAGAACCAAAGTTATGCCGTCCACAGACACAAAAATGCCCAATTTAACCCATTTTTGATCCTTTTTTATTAAAACGTGCTTTCCCACGAACCCGAAAAAAAAACCCTTCTAAAGGATGCGCCAAGAAACATCATACTTACATTTGATAACAATTCGCCAACCAGAACTTAAGTTATGCTTTCCGCCGACACCGACGACTGCGCCATACCATAATACGACCGCAAAGTTTTTGCGGTCATATAAAATATATATGGTTGCTAGGTAAAATTCCCAACATTAAATCTTAGACATGTTAGAGAGTTTTAGGAAATTCATCAAATTGGAGTCGAGGATGTATGCAATTCAGCTATTGAAAATTGGTGTTTTGACAAAAAGAAATTAAAAAATGTATAGTTGCTAAATATAATTCACAAAATTAAATAACATCGAAATTTTTTGCAATAAGTGTTTGTAAAATGACCAATTTTACTGAGAGGGATAGAATTTACTTTGTTGCTATCATTAGAATTTCCAAATCCAAGTAGTCTTTGAGAGTTTCGGGAAATTTACCAAAATTGGAATCAAAGATTTTTGTAATTCAGTTAATGAAAATTGGCGTTTTTTTGCAAAAAGATATTCAATCAGATTCTCCCAGTAGCCTGTATTGCTCACCTTGCTTTCAGATGCCACAATCAAGCTAACATTGTAAGTTATACAGTTGATCTTCAGTCTCTCAAACTTTGGTAGTTCGAACACCACCAATATCTTGAACTGTATCATGAGTCTGATCATGTTTTACTATATTTCTTTGTTGGACTTTTTTGACAAAAAACGTTCTTGCTAAGGACCACTTTCGACACCAGTTTTGAAGTCGAGACATCGGTTTTGAGGTCGCATCAATATCTATCTGGAAACCACATTTCATTGAAATC
Organism: Modiolus philippinarum; assembly: GCA_002080025.1. Taxonomy (NCBI): domain Eukaryota; kingdom Metazoa; phylum Mollusca; class Bivalvia; order Mytilida; family Modiolidae; genus Modiolus; species Modiolus philippinarum. The sequence continues at coordinate 35,559 of MJUU01068626.1, read as the reverse complement.
CGACAATGTTGAATTTTCCAGCCTTTTCTGGCAGCCATTTTGAAAATGACGGTCAACGAATGATTTGAAGACGCAACATCAATATCTATCTGGAAACCAAAATTTTTGAAATTTTACAATGTTGAATTTTCCCGCCTTTTTGGCAGCCATTTAAAAATGACAATGGCAGTCAGCAAACAATTTTCAACACCGGTTTTGAAGTACCGACATCAATATCCACTTGGATACCAAATTTCATTGAAATCGGACAATAATGAATTTTCCCTCCTTTTTTAGTAGCCATTTTGAAGATGCCGGTCAACAAATACATCGATTTTGAAGTTGCGACGTTAATAACTATTTGAAAACCAAAGAGGTAGGCCGCTAGTAGTATAACGGGTTACCTCAGACCACTTTTGGCGAGGAGCCCCGTAGTGCATTCTTTGTAAAATATTTTCATTTTCTCTCAATTTTCCCTAAAATATGCAAATTAGTTTGGGTATTTGACCTTTGACCCCTATAGAGGGCGCTGCAATCGTTATTGACGAG
>MJUU01068626.1:16206-34919 GCA_002080025.1 Modiolus philippinarum | reverse complement strand
TTCCTAGGTCTCGCCTTCTACTTTACCTTCTACTTTGGTTTCACCCTACTTCTGTCCATGTCCACTGGTCTCGTCTTTATCCTAACCCTAACCTTGCACTTATCCTTGTACTAACCCTGACTTTTCTGTTGTTAGATCAGTACTGTTGTCTTTGTTCATGGCTTACACCCTAACCCACCTAACCTTAACCTTTATTTTGACCCTGGTCATTGTGTTTTATATGTCATGTTCTCTAAGTCATACTTTAACCCTTTGTTCTAAGTTTCCACTCTAACCCTAGACATTATGTATTATATATTATTTATGTTGTGTTCTCTCACTCCTTATACATTCGTTTCCTGATTTTGTTGTCTTTTGTTCATGACTAACTCTACTTATCTTTTCTTTTTTTCAGTGACTTCTGCTTTTATGAATGCTATTCAACCTCTAACCCTAACCTAAGTTGCTATGGCAACTTTTATTTTTTCTTTGTTTGTTTGTTTAATTTTTTGTTTTGTTTGTTTGTTTGTTTGTTTGTTTTTTTTTTACTTTTATTTTTGTTTTCTTTTCTTTGTTAGATCTTCTACACATATCTCATTAGGCAGTGAAATAAACAAGATATACAAGATAAACAAGATATTAACATATATACATTTTATTTTCTCCGTGAAATAGGAAAACATGGGTCAGAGAACATCCACATGTTTCCTTTTCAATTTAAAATCCATAAGGTAATGTACAGTAATCAGTCATGATGACTCTTTTGTCAAACACTAATCAGTAATCTTTTTTCTGATTGACGGTAATCAGTTTGAAATTGTCTCTAATGATTTTATAGTCATCTTTCACAATTTTTACAATGTCTCTTCTGTTGGTGATCATGTCCTTAATCGTGTCAAAATTGATGAGTTGACTGTTTTTGAAGTCCAGTGTCAATCCCTTTACTTTACATACGGTTGTGACTTCATTTTGGCATGTAACTTTATATCCACAATTTTTGGGTCCACCAGTTACAAACTCGGAAATTGGGTTTCCGGCTACTTCATCCGTTAAGTCTCCTAAATAATCTCCTAGTTCTGGTTTCCATTCCCCAGGTTTGGAGGAAAACACGATGGAATCTGTGTCGGTGTATAGGGATCGCCTGTCCAACTTCTCCAAATAGCTGTACAATTTCAATCGAGCATGAGCAGTAGTATATGCTGCAATGACCACGTTGGGTCGTCCAGTTTCCTCGATGAAATCATCTTTGAATCGGTATCTAATACTAGCCATGGTTTCACCCATGAAACTTATACCCATGAGTTCGATTTTATCACTATTCAAGATATCCATGTATTTTTTCAATTCGGTGCAATATTCCATTTTAATCATGTTGGATCTTTGTCCAAATTTTCCCCAGAAACTATTCAACATGAGTTTTGCCAAGGCTCTCAATCCAGCATTTTTCTGTTTCTTCTCGTATGTGAGATGAATTCCTTCTTTCTTATAGTATTCTCTAATATATCTCCATTTGTCGCCTTCAGTTAGGCACCAGTCGGGCCAACCACTGGCCTCTTGTTTCATTTTTACGAATGTGTTGATATATTCTGTAAAGAGTCCTTCCATTTTCGTGTTTGGATCATATTGTGCTATGTTTTCAAAATGCCATACTTCGTATATATTAACGACATATTCTTTTTCCAATGCCTTCTTCATTTCATCACTAACCCAAGTCCCTGTCAATGCTCTTTCTTCATCTGTATGTTGACATGGTGTTTGTTAATTGGTTTCAGCACACGTTCTACATAACGTAAATAATAATTTGTTGCTGATTTTGGCTGGTAACACTGGAATGTAAAGTCCTCTCGGTGGCAATACTTGGCATTTGATCAATCCTTCGTAGTGTTGAATATCAGTGAAGTTTTCGGTGATAATGTGAGGATGTCCCAAAGGTATTTTTCCGGTTTCGTTGATATAAGGGTATAACGACGTCACATCGTAATAATTAATGCTTTCACCATTCGACGTATCTTTATACAGCGTAAAGGCTTCCGTCCTTCCACCATAAAGAGCATCAAGGAATCAATGAAGCGTTGTATGGACGGATCAATTTGTATGTCTTTATCGAACTCACATTCCTATTTTTCCACATAAGTATACCCTTGCTGTTCAATATATCGTTTCTTTTCCAACGTGCGTTGATACAATTCTTCCATCGTCATATTTTTGACTGGACTGACAGTAGCAGCACTATAGCAACGTAAACATCCATGCCAGAAGCATCCATGATATTCAAACACATGCTTGTCATAAAACCCATCTACTTTATAGGGTCAAATTTGTTTCCTTCCACCATTACGAGCGTGTTGTATCTGTATATTATTGGCTGCAGAACTGCACTGTAACCACTTCATGGTTTTCAATGAATGTTTCTCATAAGGACGGTATCCATGTGTGGGAATTATACCTATGGTATCCGGTTTTAAGAACAATGTACGGAAGACTAGGTTGCAGGCAGATGCAATAGTAATACAATCTTGAAAAGGGTCGATACCTCCTTGACTCTGTACAGTTGTCATCTCAATGAATAATTGACGGAACGTCAAACACGCTTGTCTCAGTATATCCACATCCGAACGACAATAGCTCAGCAGTTTTTGTTGACAATTAAACGTGGAATCTCTATTCTCGTTGTACCATTTCAGGAACGCAGATCTGTCTTCGGGTTTCATTTTATCTGGTTGATAAAACTTATCATCGGGTAAATGATTCAAGATGGCAGCTTGATTCTCTTTGGTATTGAATAAGTGCGGAAAATATCCCTTCCGTAGTTCTGTCAGTCCAAACATTTTTGGTAGTTTAGATAAAGCTGTAGGTAAGAAATTCATGGAATCGATCATCCGAATGTTACAGGTTGGTATGGTGATGGCCATATTCATAGTTCCATTAGGGATCACTATGCCATGACGAATCAGGTAATTCAGAAAAGGATAGCTATCGTATCCTTTGAAATTATGACAGATAACAGTAACTCCATGTTTTGTCCAGAGAACAACCAGTTACAAAAGTCATCGGTTGTATTGGTTCCAGCAAACAAGGCTTCATTTTTTCCATAATTCCTCGCATGTACTGGTTTCATTAATGGTATTATTCAAACACTTTAAACATATTTTATGCGCAACACACAAATTGGGTTGATGTTCGTAAACTCCACATTTCATTTGTTTACAGTTGGTACATTTACCTGTCGCATCAGGTACACACTGCACTAGATCCTCCTGTGTACATTCAAAGTCAAAGAAAATGTATGTTTGATTATCCGATCGTTTACGTGGAGTTGCAGTAAGCATAAAACACTGATGTCCTTTGGATAGTAATCTTTGCACATCTGACAATAGGTATTTTCACAAGTATGACGTTTATTCATCTGTTTATTCACGGTTTGTCCACACTTTTTACATTTGTAGTATCTGGTACATGTTGACTGTCCGGATGACGTAGATTGTTGATGTAATTTAAAACATACACTACCTCGAAAATATCGTCTGCAGTCATCACAGGGTATCCAATTATCTTCGGTTTAGTCATGAATTTTATGACAACATTGACATACGTTATTACAAGAATGTTCTTCTTTGGTGTTATATCCTTTATCACAGATATGACAATAATAACTGCGTGACAAAAACGCTGGCATACTGGTAATCACATCGTAATGTTCATCATGATGATACAGATAAATCTTTTTCTCTGCTTCGGGTCCTTTGTAAATTAAACTGTTGAACTGATTCTGGCTCAAAACATAAATCTGATAATCTGGTATACTGGCTTGAAACTTTTTGATTTCTTCAATACCGCATTTTGTCAAAGGAAGTCCGGCCTTGGGATGTAACTCAATAGCTAATTCCTCTTGAATACGCCGTCCTTGTCTAATACTATTCCATTTAGGGTGACCCTCGATTCTCGCTTTAGCTGTTACGATAGCTCTGGCACAACAGAGATCGTCTTTGTTTTTAATCTGGATGATAGACGTTTTACTGTACACAATTCTTTTAATATCGAGATAATCCGTTTTCTTTCTTCCGCTACCCGCTGGCATATACTGAGACAAGCGTGTTTGACGACGTTCCGACAATTATTCATTGAGATTCTTGGATGTTTACGTTGCTATAGTGCTGCTACTGTCAATCCAGTCAATAATATGACGATGGAAGAATCGTATCAACGCACGTTGGAAAAGAAACGATATATTGAACAGCAAGAGTATACTTATGTGGAAAAATGGAATGTGAGTTCGATAAAGACATACAAATGACTAGATACCGAAGTTACTGTAAATTGATCCGTACATACAACGCTTCATTGATTCCTTGAAATACGTTAACCCTCTAGAACCTAGAGATGCTTTTTATGGTGGAAGAACGGAAGCCTTTACGCTGTATAAAGATAAGTCGAATGGTGAAAGCATTAATTATTACGTTGTGACGTCGTTATACCCTTACATCAACAAAACCGGAAAAATACCTTTGGGACATCCTCACATTATCACCGAAAACTTGAATGATATTCAACACTACGAAGGATTGATCAAATGCCAAGTATTGCCACCGAGAGGACTACATCCCAGTGTTACCAGCCAAAATCAACAACAAATTTTTATTTACGTTATGTAGAACGTGTGCTGAAACCAATCAACAAACACCACGTCAACATACAGATGAAGAAAGAGCATTGACAGGGACTTGGGTTAGTGATGAAATGAGGAAAGCATTGGAAAAGGATATGTCGTTCAACATATATACGAAGTATGGCATTTTGAAAACATAGCACAATATGATCCAAACATGAAAATGGGAGGACTCTTTACAGAATATATCAACACATTCGTAAAAAGGAAACAAGAGGCCAGTGGTTGACCCGACTGGTGCCTAACTGAAGACGACAAATGGAGATACATTAGAGAATACTATGAGAAAGAAGGAATTCATCTCACATACGAGAAGATACAGAAAAATCCCGGATTGAGAGCCTTGGCAAAACTCATGTTGAATAGTTTCTGGGGAAAATTTGGACAAAGATCTAACATGCTTAAAATGGAATATTGCACCGAATTGAAAAAAATACATGGATATCTTGAATAGTGATAAAATCGAACACATGGGTATAAGTTTCTTGGGTGAAACCATGGCTAGAATTAGATACTGATTCAAAGATGATTTCATCGAGGAAACTGGACGAACCAACGTGGTCATTGCAGCATATACTACTGCTCATGCTCGATTGAAATTGTACAGCTATTTGGAGAAGTTGGACAGGCGATCCTTATACACCGACACAGATTCCATCGTGTTTTCCTCCAAACCTGGGGGATTGAAACCAGAACTAGGAGATTATTTAGGAGACTTAACGGATGAAGTAGCCGGAAACCCAATTTCCGAGTTTGTAACTGGTGGACCCAAAAATTGTGGATATAAAGTTACATGTCAAAATGAAGTCACAACCGTATGTAAAGTGAAGGGATTGACACTGGACTTCAAAAACAGTCAACTCATCAATTTTGACACGATTAAGGACATGATCACCACAGAAAAGACATTGTAAAAACTGTGAAAGATGACTTCAAAATCATTAGGGACAACTACAAACTGATTACCGTCAATCAGAAAAAAGATTACTGATTAGTGTTTGACAAAAGAGTCATCATGAATGATTACTGTACATTACCTTATGGATTTTAAATTGTAAAGGAAACATGTGGATTTTCTCTGACCCGTGTTTGCCTATTTCACGGAAAAAATAAAATGTATATATGTTAATATCTTGTTTATTTCACTGCCTAATGAGATATGTGTAGAAGATCTAACAAAGAAAAGAAAACAAACAATAAAAGTAAAAAAAAACAAACAAACAAACACACAAAACAAAAAATTAAACAAACAAACAAAGAAAACATTAAAGTTGCCATAGCAACTTAGGTTAGGGTTAGAGGTTGGATAAAGGAAGAATAGCATTAATAAAAGCAGAAGTCACTAAAAAAAAAGAAAAGATAGTTAGAGTTAGTCATGAACAAAAGACAACAAAATCAGGAAACGAATGTATAAGGGTTGAGAGAACACAACATAAATAATATATAATACATAATGTCTAGGGTTAGAGTGGAAACTTAGAACAAAGGGTAAAAGTATGACTTAGAGAACATGACATATAAAACACAATGACCAGGGTCAAAATAAAGGTTAAGGTTAGGTGGGTTAGGGTAAGCCATGAACAAAGAAAACAGTACTGATCTAACAACAGAAAACTTAGGGTTAGTACAAGGACAAGTGCAAGGTTAGGGTTAGGATAAAGACGAGACCGGTGGACATGGACAGAAGTGGGGCGAAACCAAATTAGAAGGTAAAGTAGAAGGCGAGACCTAGGAAAGTACCTTGGATAGAGGTAGGGCGAGACCAGTGACAACACTATGGACTAGTGAAGTCAAAGCCAAAGGCAAGGCACTCAGGACGAGGCCAAAGGTCAATGACACACTTAGCATCTCGTCAATAACGATTGCAGCGCCCTCTATAGGGGTCAAAGGTCAAATACCCAAACTAATTTGCATATTTTAGGGAAAATTGAGGGAAAATGAAAATATTTTACAAAGAATGCACTACGGGGCTCCTCGCCAAAAGTGGTCTGAGGTAACCCGTTATACTGCTGGCGCTTATAACGATGATTTGTTCACTACTAGGGTCATTTTCTAAAATTGTCATAAAATTATAAAATTTTGTTTATTCGCAGAAACAAAATACTGGGGCTTTGATAAGATGTTAAAATAATAAGGAACGATGCCGGGAAAGTAATTTTTTAAGTCTTTGAAAAAGGCCGAAAATCGTTTTTGCATTTTTAAGTCAATTTTCTGACCTTTGAAATGGGAATCCCCCAAGAAGGACCTACAGAACCAATTAAAACCAAAGATTTTTACGCAAATCTTCAACATCAAAGTATGTACAAATAAATTTCATTTTGGTTCTCGAGGTGCTTCATGTTCAAAAATGAACTTTTCTTTAAAAAAATCAGATTGTTTTTACCGGCGCTATGATTAGCTTTATATAATTAAACTTTCAATAGGAATACGTTGTCCAGGTAGCTCAGTCGGTTACACAGAGGAATTATGAATATTTCGCTTCTTATATACCGAGGTTCAAATCTCGACCAGAACTTTTTTTTGTTTTCTGTTTTCTTTGTTAAATGTTTTAAGTTACTTTTTGGTGTAAATATTGGTATCTATATTTTCATGTGTCCAAATGATTAATTTCTACACCATATTAAAAAACAACAACACTGAAATAAACATAAGCACGTGAACATAATTTACCCGGCATGCAGTCAAGTATCACAATTATAAACTTCCTATTCATGTTTGTTAACATCGTGATGATGCCTCAAAAGATTTAGTTCCTACCAACTACTACGGAAGCGGCAAGATCGTTGTTTCATCTTAAAATAATGATTGTATGAACAATAACAGAACATTTAATATAAAAAGTATTAATACAAGGCATTGAAATTAAGTGCATAATTACTTTTATTTGGCTTTATATATAATTACATTAATATAAACCATATATTATCATGCATTATGACTATTGACTAATTATAAGTGTTATAGTCTTAGTCAGCAGAGAAATACCTTGGGATACTATAGGTAAATATAAACAACGTGGGGGATCTGACCGTTTAAAAATAGCTTCTTAGACATAAATAAAGACACATGCATTTAAATTATCTAGTGAACAAAATGCTCGCTATAAGCGCCCTACCTCTTTCATTGAAATCGGACGATGTTGAATTTTTCCGCCCTTTTTGGAGGTTATTTCGAAAATGGTTTTCAACGAACAATTTTCAACACCAGTTTTGAAGTCGCCACAGGATGGCAAACATTTTATTAATTTACACTTAACCTTCATCTTCTACAGTTTCGGAAATATAAGACAAAAAATGTGAAAATTTTGAAAATTCTGAGAAAATGGGCAATAACTCCTACAAGGATTTGGAATTTTCTTCAAAATTTCTGGATGGGTAGATCTTGATATCCTGAACGTTTTCCCATTTACACTTTACCTCTAGCTGTTACACTTTTTGAAATAAAAAAAAATAAAAAATACACAAATTTTGAAAATTTTACGGAACAGGGCTATAACTTGGAGATGGGTTTTCATTTTTTTTTTTTCCAAAATTGCACGGTAGGTAGATCATGCTAATTATTTTACCCTCCTTGAAATTTTTTTATATCTGTAACGGTTTTCGAGTTATTGGCCAAAAAGTGCAATTTACCCCGATTTTCTATTTTAGCAACATAGGCCATGTTGTTTGACCTGCCCCCTAATCGAACACATTTGTAAGAAGCTATACTCTGGTGAAGATTTAGGCCAAGTTACATTTAGCCCAGTGGTTTCAGAGGAGCAGATTGTTTTAGATTGTTGTGTGACGGACGGACGACGGACGCATAGTGATGGCAAAAGCTTACATGGACTTTCAGGCCCGGTGAGCTAAAAATGTATGTTTACTAGGTCAAATTCCAAAAATTAAATGGTCGAAGTGACTTTCAGAACATTTACCAAAGTTGGAATTACAATTTTTTTAATTCCATTTAAAAAGATTGATGAGTGTTCCGTAGAACACTTGTGGTGTCTGCACATCTACAATATATGCAAAAATAATCTGTAAAATAAGAACTTCCTACCATAAAAACTGTAGGAGAAACAGTACCCACTATGTCAAATTCATCAAAAAATGACTAAGTTCAACAATGTATATTTTTCGGAAAAACACACCAACATTAAAATCAATACTAAAGGGCACGTCTAAAGTATATGCCCAAATGATCTGTTAAATAAAAACTTCCTACCATCAAAATTGTAGATCTTGGTCGGACAAACTGTGTACCCTATATGAGAAAATAGCAAAACAAACGACTAAGTTCAACAACGTATATTTTTCGGAAAAATGGACCAATATCAAAATCAATAACAAAGGGAACATTTAAAATATATGCCAAAATGACCTGAAAAGTAAAAACTTCCTACCATAAAAACTGTAGGAGATACAGCCCGGACAAACTGTGTACCCTCTACGTCAAATTCATCAGAAAAATGACTAAATTCAACAATTTATATTTTTCGAAAAAACAGATCAACATTAAAATCAATACCAAAAGGCACATCTAAGGTATATGCCCAAATGATCTGTAAAGTAAAAACTTCATAACATCAAAACTGTAGGAGATCTTGGCCGGACAAACTGTGTACCCTATATGAGAAAATAGCCAAAAATCAATACCAAAAGGCACATCTAAAATATATGCCAAAATGACCTGCAAAAATTAAAACTTCCTACCATTAAAACTGTAGGAGAAACAATCCAGACAAACTATGTACCCCGCTGCGGACAGACGAACGGACGGACAGATCAGGGTAAAACAATATGCTCCCGACTTATTGTCGCAGGGGCAAAAAAGTCAGTAAACAGGAAGTTGCGATTCGATATGTTCAAAAAAAGAAGGCGAAGTACAGGACCCCCATACTGAAGCACCATACCAAATATCAAGTGGTTGGGATATGCAGCTGAAGAAATAATTTGACGAAAATAATATGTGACGGACTAACGGACGTTATAAAACAGTATACCCCCTCCTTCGGATTGGGTGAATAATATTGCCTTTCAAGTGTACCAATATAAGCTTCACATTATATTGTTAATTTGTTTGAAAAGGTCTCCGTTTCAATACAAGATGTGACTTTTAAAGTTGAGTAATGAAATAAGTATACAAATTTCATTTCATGAGTCAGTCAATATAAATATTACCTTTTTACTACACCTATATATAACAGCGAAAATAAAAAGCTGAGATATTTTGGCCTCTGACTTTCTGTCAATTTATATTCAAAATGTGGTATTTCAATGTTACGGTCGCTAAGTGTAATTGATCCAACCATCCACAGACACTTCTGGTGCCCAAAGTATGTCAATTTTAAATCTTTCTTGTGCATAATACGTGCAAAAAATACAGTCGCTTTTAAAAAGAACACGATATAGAATTTCGTATTGTAATTCAGAAATAATTTTACGCCCATAAGTTTCTTTATTCTGGTGGTTTAAAGAGAGTTGTATTTTATATCTGAATTTACAATTAGCAATATCTTACTTGTATTTAAGTTGTGAAAATTATGTAATTACTAATCCTGAATTTAATCTTAATTAAAATAGAAACTCATGTTGATTTCCCTCTAAATGATACAAATTTGATGACAATCTGTCCAAAAATGAATTGAGATTTTTGAATAGTTGTAGTTTTGATTTAAAATGCACCAAGAAATTGCCTAAGTTTGCAGCTGAGCGTATTTCGGAAGATGCTTACCATGATATAAAAACAAGTGTACCGCTTGTTTCACCTTCTGCCTTGTAATTTAAAACCACAAAACGCGGTTCGTCTCGAGGGTTGACAATAGCTCTCATCATTCCTTGGTAGTCCAACGAGCTGTAATATGCAGGTTTTTCCTCGGTACCCTCATCAATAATGAAACGTTGCCAATCATCTGATAGTCTTATGATAAGATAATCCCTCAGTCCTTTGCCATCCTTTAGTTGCATTTTGTCGTAAGCGTCTTTAACGCTATCATCAATTGGTATATTTTCCATTTTTCTTTCCATTTTGATATTCGATTACCTGGTCTGAAAGACGTGCACTGACAGGGATAATTTTCAGGGGAGAACGTATGTAACGTATGTTCCGTTCTGATCATAGTTTTGAAAAGCCAAATCAAAGTTTATTGATGCTTTTTGATAGTAATGTTTTAACGACAAAGTACATGGCAAAATAAGTATATGTTATAGTATATACATATAAATATATGGATTCCTATCCCATTAAGGTTTCCTGGTAACTAACAACTCGCAATCGCTATGCTTAAAAACAATTGGTAGCTTGATACAATATTTTTTTTCTCAAGGCGACAGTAGTAACATTTTCAATTTTTTCACAAAGTCATAGCATTCATTCATCATATCGTGCTACTCCCTTGTACAGCAAAAACAACAAGAGCTGGTGCCGAATGGCAGCCTGATATACCCCAGCTCATTGAACCCTGAATCAATGTGGCAAGTGCAAATTTATTTGTATATGGACACAATACAGGTGTGGACACAGTGCAAGTGTGGACACAATACAAGTATAAACACAATGATATAATCCTAGTAACCAACATGTTCAACGATAACTGTCTGCACAACAATTGAATCTGTCTAACATTTTCAAAAGAATTTGCGACGAAAAAATCCATATATTGTACAACAATGAAAAACAATGACGTCTTGGAACAAGAAGTGTTTATCACATAACCCTGAAATCCGAATAAACGATAGATTTGACCATTAAGAAGCTCTTTGCAAAACAACGATACAATCCAAATTACAGTTTCAGAAAAAATTGTGACGAAAATTCCATATATTGTACAACAACGAAGAACAATGACGTCTCGGCAAAAAGGAACTGCTTATGATGTAACCTTGAAATCTGATACACGATAGATTGGACCATAAGGAAGCTCTGTGCAAAACAACAATTGAATCCCACTTACAGTTTCAGAAAAAAATTGTGACGAAAAATTCCATGTATTGTACAACAATGAAAAAAAATGACGTCTCGGCAAACAGGAAGTGCTTATGGCGTAGCCTTGAAATCCGAATACACGATCGATAAGACCATAAGGAAGCTCTGTGAAAAACAACAATTGAACCCCACTTACAGTTTCAGAAAAAAATATAACGAAAAATTCCATATATTGTACAACAATGAGAAACAATGATGTCTCGGCAAACAGGAAGTGCTTATGACTTAACCAAGAAATCAGATTGCACAATAGACTGGACCATAAGGAAGCTCTGCGCAAAACAACAATGGCATCCCACTTACAGTTTCTGAAAAAAATTGTTACGAAAAACTCCATATATTGTACAACAATGAAAAACAATAACGTCTCAGCAAACAGGAAGTGCTTATGACGTAACCTTGAAATCCGAATACACGATAGATTGGACCATAAGGAAGCTCTGTGCAAAACAACAATTGAATCCCACTTTCAGTTTCAGAAAAAAAATGTGACGAAAAATTCCATATATTGTACAACCATGAAAAACAATGATGTCTCGGCAAACAGGAAGTGCTTACGGTGTAACCTTGAAATCCGATTACACAATAGATTGGACCATAAGGAAGCTCTGTGCAAAACAACAATGGAATCCCACTTACAGTTTCAGAAAAAAATGTGACGAAAATTTCCATATATTGTACAACAATAAAAACAAGAGGCTCTCAAGAGCCTGTATCGCTCACCTGGTCCTTGATTAACATAGACATTTTATGTTTAAGAGCCAATATACATGTATATAATTACACTATAGTTCCAATATGCCCAATTAGTTTAAGTGGAGAAGACCGCTGTAAGTGTTCCTCATGGGGTCCAATGTTAAACTGGTCCAATGTTAAACTATGTTCCCTGCTGGCAGCCATCTTGGATAAAGTGGGAATCTGAAAAAAAATTCTTTTCAGGGGTCCACATAAAGACTATTGTGGCCAAGTATGGTGCCAATTGGCTCAGTAGTTTCAGAGAAGAAGATCTTTGAATGTGTTTTCCCATAGGTTCCAATGTTAAAACTATGTTTCCCGCTGGCGGCCATCTTGGATAACGCACAGACCTGAAAAACACCTTTTTGTAAGGGACCATCTAAGGACTATTGTGGCCAAGTTTGGTGCCAATTGGCTCACTAGTTTCAGAGAAGAAGATATTTGAATATGTTTTCCCATAGGGTCCAATGTTAAAACTATGTTTCCCGCTGGCGGCCGTCTTGGATATCGCAGAGACCTGAAAAACACATTTTTTATAAGGGACCACCAAAAGACTATTGTGGCCAAGTTTGGTGCCAATTGGCTCAGTAGTTTCACAGAAGAAGATCTTTGAATGTGTTTTCCCATACCGTCCAATGTTAAAACTATGTTTCCCGCTGGTGGCCATCTTGGATATCGCAGAGACCTGAAAAACACCTTTTTTGTAAGGGACCACCAAAGGACACTTGTTGCCAAGTTTGGTGCCAATTGGCTCAGTAGTTTCAGAGAAGAAGATCTTTGAATGTGTTTTCCCATACCGTCCAATGTTAAAACTATGTTTCCCGCTGGCGGCCATCTTGGATATCGCACAGACCTGAAAAACACCTTTGTTTGTAAGGGACTACCAAACGACTATTGTGGACAAGTTTGGTGCCAATTGGCTCAGTAGTTTCAGAGAAGAAGATCTTTGAATGTATTTTCCCATAGGGTCCAAGGATAAAACTATGTTTCCCGCTGGCGGCCATCTTGGATATCGCACAGACCTGAAAAAACACCTTTTTTGTAAGGGTCCATCTAAGGACTATTGTGGCCCAGTTTGGTGCAAATTTGCTTTATAGTTTCAGAGAAGAAGATCTTTGAATGTGTTTTCCCATAGGGTCCAATGTTAAAACTATGTTTCCCGCTGGCGGCCATCTTTCAATAGTTTCAGAGGAGAAGATCTTTGAATGAAAAGTTTACGCCGGACGGACGGACGGACGACGGACGCAAAGTGATGGCAAAAGCTCACCCTGGCATTAGCCAGGTGAGCTAAAAATGACGTCTCGACAAACAGAAAGTGCTTATGGCGTAACCTTGAAATCCGAATACACGATAGATTGGATATGTAAAACAATAATTGAACCCCACTTACAGGTTCAGAAAAAATTGCTACGAAAAATTCCACATATTGTACAACAATTAAAAACAATGATGTCTAGGAAAACAGGAAGTGCTTACAATGTAACCTTGAAATCCGAATACACAATAGATTGGACCATATTGAAGCTCTCTGCAATACAATAATTGAATCCCACTTACAGTTTCAGAAAATTGTATCGAAAAATGCCATATGTTGTACAACAACGAAGAACTATGACATATCGGCAAACAGGAACTGCTTATGATGTAACCTTGAAATTTTAGGACACGATAGATTGGACCATAAGGAAGCTCTGTGCAAAACAACAATTGAATCCCACTTACAATTTCAGAAAAAATTGTGACGACAAATTCCATGTATTGTACAACAATGAAAAACAATGATGTTTCGGCAAACAGGAAGTGCTTGAAATCATATTACACAATAGACTGTACCATAAGGAAGCTCTGTGCAAAACAACAATTGAACCCCACATACAGTTTCAGAAAAATTATGACGAAAAATTCCATATATTGTACAACAATGAAAAACAATGATGTCTCGACAAACAGGAAGTGCTTATGACTTAACCTAGAAATCAGATTACACAATAGACTGGACCATAAGGAAGCTCTGTGCAAAACAACAATTGAATCCCACTTACAGTTTCTGAATAAATTGTGACGAAAAACTCCATATATTGTACAACAATGAAAAACAATAACGTCTCGCCAAACAGGAAGTGCTTATGACGTAACCTTGAAATGCGAATACACGAAAGATTGGACCATAAGAAAGCTCTGTGCAAAACAACAAGTGAATCCCACTTTCAGTTTCAGAAAAAAAGTGTGACAAAAAATTCCATATGTTGTACAACCATGAAAAACAATGATGTCTCGGCAAACAGGAATTGCTTACGGTGTAACCGTGAAATCCGATTACAAAATAGATTGGACCATAAGGAAGCTCTGTGCAAAACAACAATTGAACCCCACTTACAGTTTTAGAAAAAATTGTGACGAAAATTCCACATATTGTACAACAATGAAAAACAATGATGTCTCGGCAAACAGGAAGTGCTTATGGCATAACTTTAAAATGTGAATACACGATACATTGGACTATAAGGAAGATATGTGCATAACAACAATTGAATCACTCATACACTTTCAGAAAAAATTGTGACGAAAAATTCCATATGTTGTACAAAAGCGAAGAACTTTGACATATTGGCATACAGGAACTGCTTATGATGTAACCTTGAAATCTGAATACACGATAGATTGGACCATAAGGAAGCTCTGTGCAAAACAACAATTGAACCTCACTTACAGTTTCAGAAAACATTGTGACGAATAATTCCACATATTGTACAACAATGAAAAACAATGATGTCTCGGCAAACAGGAAGTGCTTATGGCAAAACTTTAAAATCTTAATACACGATAGATTGGACCATAAGGAAATTCTGTGCATAACAACAATTGAATCCCTCGTAAACTTTTAGAAAAAAATTGTGACGAAAAATTCAATATGCTGTACAACAATAAAAAACAATGAAGTCTCTGCAAACAGGAAGTACTTATGCGGTAACCGTGAAATCTATATATACACATCTGACCATCATGAGAAAGGTTTTGCCAAAATATGATTTCATTCTGAAAAGTATGGTTATTGACGGACGAACGAACGAACGGAAGTAAACCAGTATACCGTCACTACTATGTAGCGGGGGTATAATAAATATTAACAAGAGGCTCTCAAGAGCCTGTATCGCTCACCTGAGTCATAGCTGACACAATAAGTCAAAATAATAACAATGTTTAAGGTTCTCATTTTCAAATTTGTTTATTGATGTTTAAGGGTCTCATTTTGAAGTTTACTGATGTTTATTAATGTTTAAGGGTCTCATTTTGAAGTTTGCTGATGTTATATGATCCAAAATTAAACTATGTTCCCCACTGGCAGCTATTTTTAATGAGGCGTAGACCAACTGTCACCTTTCATGAAGAAGACCATGTAAGGATCATTGTGCCTCACTTTGGTTCCAATTGGCATAGTATTTTCAGAGGAGATCTTTAAATGATTTCCCATGGGGTCCAAGGTTAAACAATGTTCCCCGCTGACTGCCATCTTGGATGCTATGCGGACATCCAGACACATTTTATGAAGGGGACCAAGTAAGGACCATTGTGACTAAGTATGATTCCAATTGGCCATGTACTTTCAGAGGAGAAGATCTTTGAATATGTTCCCCTATAGGGTCCAATGTTAAAAACATGTTCCCCCCTGGCGGCCATCTAGGATATATGATGTGGACTTGCTGAACACATTTTTTAAAAAGGGCCACCTATGGACCAATGTGACTAAGTTTGGTTCCAATTAGCCCAGTATTTTCAGAGGAGAAGATTTTTGCAATATTGTCCAATTTTGGACCAAGTTCCCGCTGGCGGCCATCTTGGATGACGTGCAGACTTGCCGGACAAAATTTTCAAAGGGGACCACCGAAGGACTATTGTGACCAAGTTTGGTTCTAATTGGCGCAGTAGTTTCAGAGAAGATCTTTGAATGCTCTCCCACAGGGTCCAATGTTAAACTGCGTTCCCTGCTGGCGGCCATCTTGGATATGATACAGACTTGCCAGACATTTTATTTAATGGGGCCACCTATGGACCATTGTGCCCAAGTTTGGTTCCAATTGTAATGGGGCCACCTATGGACCATTGTGTCCAAGTTTGGTTCCAATTGATGTTTAAATGAAAAGTTTACAATGGACAGACATGCACTCAGTTTTAAAGTTATACAGCAATTGAAGCTTAGATGCCACTACAATATTAACTGAGAGAGGTACTTGCATTAAGGTCAAGCAAACAGAAATAATTAAAACAATATAAAGTTATATACAATTATTATTAAATTGTGAAATAAGTATAGTTTATTAAAGTATATTAAAGTATATTTGCAAAAAAAATGTAAAAATTTGTACAAAAACACTTTTTTTGCTCTTGATTATGTAGCAAATAATTATTTGTAATAAAGTGATAGCAGGAAATTTCTCTAAAACTCAAAAGAGAAAAGTAAACCAAAGAAGATTTGAAAGCAGAATTTAAAGGGAAATAACCCATAACCATATGGCATTGAAATTTTTTTTTTGGTGAAAAAAGTCAATAACTACAACACAGGCAGTTGGATTTTCTTCAAAATTTCAGAGTATGTAGATCTTGATATGCTGAACATTTTTCAAATTTACACTTCACCTCTATCTGTTACAGTTTTTGAAATAAAAATAAAAAATATATAAATTTTGAAAATTTTACGGAAAAAGGGCTATAACTCTGAGACGATTTTTCCGATTTTCTTCAAAATTGCGGGGCAGATAGATCTTGTCATTCTGAACAATTCTGCTCCTGTCAGTTTTTTGATATCTGCAACGGTTTTGAAGTTATTTGCCAAAAACAGCATTTTACCCCTATGTTCTATTTTTAGTAACAGCGGCCATGTTGTTTGGTCCTCGGACTAACCGAACACATTTTTTAAACTACATACCCTGGTGATGACCAAGGCCAAGTTTTGATTAAATTGGCCCAGTGGTTTCAAAGGAGAAGATTTTTTAAGAAAAGTTTACGACGGACGGACGGATGGACGACGGACGCCGGACGACGGACGCCAAGTGATGGCAAAAGCTCACCCTGGCATAGCCAGGTGAGCTAAAAACCAGTAAAATAAGTGAGAACCGAACAGTCAGTCAAAAACGAATAATCCAAGGACAATGGCAACATCGGAAACAGCAAAGTAACAGAGACACAACATGAGTACTGCACAGAAAAGAAAAATGAAGACACACACACACACACACACAAAGATGAACAACACGGACCCCCCAAAAAACCATGGGTGAGATCAGGTGCACCCGTAGAGTAAGCATATCCTGCTTCTTATTAGACACCCCCGTGTTGAACATGTCAAATCCGGTAGTAAAGTCAAACCCGGTAGAGGAAACAACAATTAGGCTCTAAAGGGAAAGATCTGTTGTCATCAGTGAAACAGATACTAGTATCCCATAACTATCCACAAGATGGTGATGTCCGTAAAACTCCCAATTCGGAGTCATTTTTTACAAAGTAGGCGTGTTCTCTACCTACAAAAATGTACCTATATCTTCGTTCACCGTTACTATGTGAGAAACATCTATGAATTAAACCTTTCAGCCGAGATTTTAGTTGTTCATTAGGAATGGTAGTATAAAGTGTGGAGAAGTCGAAAGTTTTAATGCTGTTACAGTGTGACAATGATCTAGAGTTTAAGATGTCAAGTATATCTTTGGAGTTATTCAAAATTCACATTACATTCACACCTCTTCTTGAATAGCAAGTATCAAAGTGTTTTGAAGGCCATCTTTAACAGCTGTCAAGATGGAGGATAGCAATTTAGATATTGGTTATGAGAACATCTGGCAGATCCAGCGATGTATCATTCTTTGCATGGATATTAATGTTATTTTGGTACCCAGTACAAAGCGAGGAGATCAGTGTCTTCATCCTTGGTGGAAATCCCGAAGGAAAGCAGATTTATGGTTCTGTAATATCTCCTCCTTTGACAGAGTAGTAGCTGCGAAGGTTGGATTGCCTTTGGAATTATCAATGCATAGTTCTTTCTTTAAAAAAATTATGAAATGATTTTTGCAAATAAAAATAATAATATCTGGGGCCTTATCGGCAGGAACGACGACATATTTGTCACGAATGGTGGACAAATCACTGCCTGCATCAGCGTTTTTGAAAATTGAAGATGCTTTAGTTCCCATTGACCCTCGTATCTGATTGATTCGTTTAAGAATCATTGACCTCACAGCCTTAATCCACTCCGAAAGGGAATCAAGATCTTCATCTTGTTCATTACTAATACGGGACTTTCGAGATAGGCACTCTCGTCTAATTGAAGGCGGAAACGATCGCCTCGGATACCAGTAAGAAGGAAAACTGGATTTCTTAA
>MJUU01068626.1:4217-15671 GCA_002080025.1 Modiolus philippinarum | reverse complement strand
TTGATATTATAAATTAATTATCAAATAGAGTTGTGCCTGTGACACTTTTAGGTGCGAATGGATATCAGATTCGATTCGATCTCGACTGTCTATATTCACCTTCACCAGTTAAAAGTTGTGAAATATCGCCGTTTTAGACTTAGTTTAAAAAGAATATTCAATTTAACTAATCTCTAGAGCAAAGATTTTTATTTTCATACAACTTGATGTGTACTCTGTTTAGAAATTTTAAAAAATCATGAAATTTGGTATAAAAAATCAATAATTTGATAAGCAGTTAAAAAAACAAAAACTCAGTCTTATAAATGATCAAAACAATTCAGTGTTTTAAAACTTTTACTTCATCATATCCTTTCCAAGGAGTTTTATAATTCGCGAAGTTAAAAATTTCATGGATTTTAGCATTTATGAGGTATGAAAAGTATAATTTTAAGTTTACGGTTTAAACTTACTCTTTAAAAATGACAAAAACAATAAAGTGTTTTGAAAATTTTACTTCATGATATCCTCTCGAATGAGTTTGATATGTTGCGAAATAAAAAAAATTATCAAATTTAGCATAGAATAGATAGAAAAGTTAGATTTTCTAATCAGTGGTTTAAACTCAGTCTTAAAAAATGACAAAAACAATTCAGTGTTTTGAAAATTTTACACCATAATATCCTTTGGAAGGAGTTTTATAATTCGCAAAGCAAAAACTTGATGAATTTTAGCATTAAAAAGATATGAAAAGCAAAATTTTTAGTCTGCAGTTTATACTAACTCTTTAAAAATGTCAAAAAAAGTTAAGTGTTTTGAAAATTTTACTTCATTATATCCTTGCGAAGAAGTTTGATATGTTGCGAAATGTTGCGAAATACAAAAATCATCAAATTTAGCATAGAATAAGTATGAAAAGTAAGATATTGAAACAGCGGTTTGAACTCAGTCTATAAAAACAAGTGTGGACCAAAATGATGTCTCGCCCGTCCCTACATGGTCACAAACTTGATGTGAAAACTCAAACTGACTAAATTAGAAAACTAAACATGTTCCCTCGACTGTGAAATTAGGATAACTGACAAAAGCAATATAGCCCACTGTCATGTATCACCTAAAACCAAAATGCCAAATATCAGTGACCTACAACTGATAGATACTGAAAAACAATACATTGTTCACTAGACCATGAAAATGAGGTCAAGGGCTAAACTAAATAGCAGGCTGTTGTGTTCAATCTAAGACCAACCCACATACCAAATATTATTGAACTTACATAAATAGATACTAGGAAACTTAACATGATCACTGGACTGTGAAATTGAGGTCACATACAAAAGCCATAAACAGACTGTCATGTACTACCAAAGACCAAACTATATATCAAATATCATTGACCTACCACTTATAGTTACTGAGAAAATGACCTAACCCCAAAACCTTAACAAGCTCACTAGACCGTGAAATTGAGGTCAAGGACAAATGCCAATTGACAGACTCTCATGTACTACCCCAGACCAACCTACATGTACATACCATATATCATTGACCTACCACTTATAGTTACTGAGAAACTAAATAACCACAAAAACTTTAAATGTTCATTAGACCATGAAATTGAGGTCACAGACAAAAACTGAATAGCAGACTGCCATATACTACTCAAGACCAACCTATATACCAAATATCATTGATCTAACACTTATAGTTACTGAGAAAATGACCTAATCACAAAAACTTAACATGCACTAGACCGTGAAATTGAGGTCAAGGACAAAAGCCACATGACAGACTGCCATGTACTATCCAAGACCTACCTACATACCATATATCATTAACTTACCACTTATAGTTACTGAGAAACTAAACTAAGTACAAAAACTTAACATGTTCATTGGACCTCGAAATTGAGGTCACAGACAAAAGCCATATAGCAGACTTTCATGTACTACTCAAGATCAACCTATATACCAAATATCATTGACCTACCACTTACAGGTACTGAAAAAATGACCTAATCACCAAAACTTAACAAGAAAGTGTACGCCGCCGTCGTCGCTGCCATACTTTGTACGCATATGTCTCGCTTTCCGCGACTTTCGTCGCGGGCGAGACAATGACAAAAAAAAATCAGTGTTTGAAAATTTTACATCCTAATATCCTTTCGAAGGAGTTTTATAATTCGCGAAGCAAAAACTTGATGAATTTTAGCATTAAAAAGGTATGAAAAGTATAATTTTTAGTCTGCGATGTAAACTAATTCTTGAAAAATGACAAAAAAGTTAAGTGTTTTGAAAATTTTACATCATTATATCCTTGCTGTTAAACGGACAATATTTCAAATCTCGATGACAAAAATTAATACTTGTGGCAAGCAAAATCTGATAAATAAAACCTATAAAAATCAGAATAGATAAATGAAATATCACATAAAAGATACCATGACTACCAAATAAGCCGCCCTATCGAGTAGACCCAGTCGTGCTGAATGACTAAAGCGGGAAAAATCTCGGTTGAACACAAAACAACAGCGCCAGATATGGGCAGACCATGCAGGAGAAAATAATATCAGTCTAATTCATATATTCAAACGTCAGAAATTATATATACCTATGAAAAAGAAAGGAAATTGGGTAAATGTATAGGGGACAACATCCCATCACCAGGTTAAAACGACCCAAAACAAAGCATCTGTTTATTTTACCATAAATCTGTTGGTCTATCTAAAAATCCCTCAAGAAACCTACATAAGAAAACTGCATCAAAATCTGGGAAATTGAAAAAAATATATTTCTCCATCGGGTCATTTTAGACTTCTTGTTTCTAAAAACGACTATCACTTCCCAAATTCTGTCGACAAACTCAAAGTGCACAATTTTTGAGGTCGTATAAAAATTAAAAAAAAAACATGTTTTCCAATATCTTTCGAGTAAATTTGTCGCATTTTTTGTGTGAAATACACTCATGCATTTTTTTACTTCAGACTAATAGGGTCTTTCCCGCTTCCAACGGAAAGACCTTTCAGTACTTCGTCTGATTATTATTCTTTTCTTCTGCTTCTTTAATGGGGGGCTCTGATCAGGCATGAATAACCAAAAAGTCCATGCTAGTTTTGCATGAAGTTTTATTACGTAATTACAGCATACAAATTACCCTAACAATGTATAACAATTTGCTATTAATAAATATATAAATCAGATAAACATATATTAAAATATTAATACCAGTGTGGTTTGACTAATACTTAAGCTCGTTCTCCAAGTCCCCATTCACGTAGGTAAATTTCACATGAGTTCAGACAAAACTATAAAACATTTTAAATTCTTAAGGCTGGCACTGCAGATTTGTAATTTTTGTATTAATTTAAAAAAAATAATTTCAATGCAATGTTTTGTTTATGCTGTACATTTTTTCTCCGTGTTTGAAAAGATAGAAAAATAAACAAAGACAGGTAAACAGTTCGAGACGACCCCTATGCTATACAGGTAAGTTATGCATTTAAATCACCAATGACAAAGGTAATAACAACAATACTGACGGGACTATTTCAAACAAGTCTTGCAAGATAGTTTTATTTTGGATGTTGGGAGAAATGGAAAAAAAATGCACCGCTTTTGTCATGTAAGTTTTTACCTTATATTCTTGAAAAGGTAATTCAATTATGGCATAGCTATGTTTGCCAGCCTTAACACCACGATAATTTTTCTTTACATTGCCCTGCTCGTGTATAAAATCACATCAACATTGTAGCCATATTGTTGAGTTTGTTAAGATGAACCCTAATTTGTCTGTACCAAAATATTTTCTTTAGTTCAAAAATATTTAAAAATTCTATACATAAATACTGATATTATGTGCATTTTGGAAAGAGTTCCATATGGCACCCCCTTGGTTGATGGAATAAACATACAGACACATGGTGGGTGCTAAAAGGAACTCTTGCCTAAGTAGATTACTGCGACCACAATCAATCGGATGGAAAATTACCATTCACGCTTCATTCATTCTACCTTTCATACATGTGATGAAAAGTAAATACTTACTCATTAAATGAGACATGATGTTTCCAAAAGAACAGTAGTTCCAAATATGAAATACCAAAAGCTGGCCGTCACTATCATGGCCACTACAACATTCTATATCGAGCAAAAATCTAATGACCAATCAGAATTAAGATAGAAATGAAGGAACCAGTTCAAAGGAAACAATAAAGAATAAAAGAGGCTCATAACAGGGATATTCACATTCTCAAAGATACGATCTCACGAACTGTTAAAAAAAACAAACAATATAAATTAAGTAATACACTTTCCTTGTATCAACTTAAAATAACATTTAGATATTATGCAACAAAAATACCCCATTACACTTCATTTTCCGTTAAACGACTGGACATATGCTTCAGATTTGAGTGGATTTTTCTTAAAAACGGTAAGAGATACAAAGCTTGAACCTTTTCCAATCATCTTAGGTGACATGTATTCCATCAAAAAATGCCAAGGTCAAAGGTCATTGGTCACTTTGATTTTTTTACCTCAGACCTTGTTATTAGTTTAACACAGAAGCCGTAAGGGATTGTTGATAAAATGAAATTGATCAAATGTTTGTCTTGTTGAGATTTACATCTGTTACATGGGACCTAACGTTTTGGACCTGCAGTTCAGATTTTTGATGTTCTTTGCCTGTAGCTCGAATACCATTGAGGATACAAAGACATTCATACAAAAATGTTCAGGACAACGTGGATTCATATTTTTTTTTTTTTGAAATAATGAATTTCCTATGTTTTGGTTCTATTGATGCTGTCCGAAATGGCCATACAGCTCATTAAAGTATTGCAGTTGGAGTTAACATATGTGTTATGGTCTCATGTGCATTTACTCATATGCATATACATATGCATATGCAGAAAATTTTAGTGACTTCAGTATTTTCTTATTTACTCCATATCCTTTCGTAAAATATGTAGATCTTCTTATCGCCTAAACTCGTAAACTGAAAGAGATAGGGGATCAAATGCATCGGAGAAAATGTTTCTCAATGAGGTGTACATTTGGTACTTTGGGTCCAAAAATGATTTAACAGTTCGTTTTGGACCTGTGGCCAAAAGTCATTTTTGGAAGTTCGATTTTAGGATTTTTTTGCATTTAAAGATACAAAGAAGTTATAAGTACCAAAAATGTTCAGTTAAATATGGCCGACAAAATAGGGTAAAGGGTAAAGGTCATTTGCCAAAAAGCTCATAGCAAACATGTGCAAAACGCTTGGTAATGTTATAAGGGAGCAACCATTTGATTTTCATGGGGGGGGGGGGGGGGGGGCTATGGTCAAATTTTAAAAAAAGGCAGGACGGTCACCTATAGCAAAAAAAAATCCTTGATGACTATGCAGGTTAATCCAGGCTTGGAACAAAATTGAAAAGCCAGGATAGAAGTTACACACAAAAAAAATCCAGGATGAACAATATTGACCATAGCCCCCCATAGAAATCAAATGGTTGCTCCCTAAAGAGGAAGTCAATTGCATTTCAAATCGTAAGTGACTCGCATATCCCTAGTAACAAGCCAATTTTTCGAAAAAGTACTTAGCAACCGTTGAGCAAAAGACTGAAGAATAAAAAGAACTTTTGTTTACATCACATTTTTGACCAAAATAGACAACATAATCAAACTCAAACATGTAATCATGGTGAATTAAAGACCTTGCAGTTGATCTCTAAATAATTAACTTTATAATTAAACTTTCTTCTGTTGCCCTTACCAAAAAAGCGTCTGGACATATCAATTCGAAACATGGCAATATTAATCAGACAGGTAAGTGGTTGAAATAGAACAATAGAAATTGAGCTCTCGTTTAAATGAGATAGAACTGTTACTTTTTGGCTTGTTTACCATAGATGCATATTTATAAAAGTTATTTCTAATGAAAAAATACTAATATTTTTCATTCCTATATTTTAAATTTATATGATCACAACGTAGATTCTCGCAGGTGAACGTATAGATGCACTTACAATGCACAAACCGGAAAAAATATCAATTTAGTGTCTGTCTTTCAAAGTGGACCCCCAAAAAGGCCATCTTGAGATTTTGACCAAATTTTGCGTCCGCCCTTTGTAGCGTTTCTCCAGAATAAAAGTTCAAACACGATCGACTTTTTATGCATTCTTTCTGGGGTTTCTTTCAGGAATCAACTTTGTATAAAAAACGAAACTTTTAACAAATCACCATAAAAGAACACAAAATGTTAACCACCCTTATATTACATTTCAAATACTAATTAACACGTGTCCGAAAATCTTGAAATTTAACGAAGTGAAAATACTAAAAGTAATACATACTCCTTTAGTTGCCCCATATATTTATTTCACAGTCAGTACAAATACATGGGTTGCGCATCGTTTCCCTTTCCGGATTTGACTCGTCATTTAGACGAGGTCATCTGGGGTCAACAGGAGGAAACTGAATGACGTCTTCCAACGTTGGAGCAAGGGACAGATATTTTCTACAAACGAATCTTACGTTGTTATTCAAAATATGGGTAAAAATCGTTTTCAACTAGCTAACAAAGAAATCCACGAGGAACATTTCCAACCCACAAAAAACGAAACTTTAATGGAAATGAAGAAATTACTATCTTCGTCTTATCACCGTCTTGGAACCAGTTTTGTACCAGATTACTCCTCGTTTGGCTAAAATAATGAGCGATCCCGCAAATGCGCAACCCATGTATCACCCGCGAGCTAAAAATATAATGAAAAGTCCATTTTCTCCCTACTTAAAAACTTGAAAAAGGCCATATGCAGAAATCAATTTCATATGGTTTACAATATTCACATTCTATATGTATCTTATGCTGCAACAATCGCTGTATGGTACAGATATATGAGAAATATACACCGATTGCGCATTTGCGGGATCGTTCATTATTTTAGCCAAACAAGGAGTAATCTGGTACAAAACTGGTTCCAAGACGCTGATAGGCGAAGATAGTAATTTCTTCATTTCCATTCAAGTTTCGTTTTTTGTGGGTTGGAAATGTTCCTCGTGGATTTCTTTGTCAGTTAAAAACGATTTTTTACCCATATGTTGAATAACAACGTAAGATTCGTTGGTAGAAAATATCCGTCCCTTGCTCCAACGTTGGATGATGTCATTTTTCATCCGGTTGACCCCAGATGACCTCGTCTAAATGACGAGTCAAATCCGGATTGGAAAAGATGTGCAACCCATGTATACAGTTGTCGTTGATTAATTTATAAAACATTGTTTTAAAACCAACTCTATCTGATAGTCAAAACTGTATGATAAAAAGAAAAAAATTCTAGCCACCCTCAAAGGGCATGGGCGGAAATAAAATTTAGGAGTATTATTTAATATATATAAAATGCATCGTATAAACCATATGAAATATTGATTTTTTTTTACCGGGGCTGTGTCTTCACACATCTTGTTTATTTGAAGAGATGACTTGTAAACATATCATTTTACAGGGGAGACAATTTTTGCGAACTACTTCCCGGCCTGTAATTGGATGAGTGAGTCTGTGACCCTGTATTCCACTCACTACGATCGCACCGAGAGGTGATCTGCCGCTAGAGGGCGCAGAATTATTCGAGTTAGTGACCATGTAAACCGGATCTTTTTATAGTAACAGCGTTATCTAGTCAAATACGGTTTATCTTTTTATCATGTTAGCTCATTAACCGTAACGGATATCAAAATTAGGCAATAAAATGTTTCATTAAATCTCAGGATGATTTGTCATGCAAAAAAAACTTGTTTTCGCAGTCCGGTTATTGACCCGATTTATGTTTATGGTTTGAAGGTAGGTTTCATGGTCCTCATAACGAACAACGGGTCAGATATTTTTACGTCCATGGCTGCCAACAAGGAACATAGTTTAACATTGACCCTGTGGGAAATTCACATTTTCATCTTCTCCTCTGAAACCACTGAAGCAAATTCAACCAAACTTTACAGGAATGATTGAAGATCCTTCACTAAGATTGCACATTTCCTTCCGATTGGATAAAAAAAAATGGCTGAAGCGCTAATCTTATTTTCACATTGGACCAATCATTGGACCCATCTGCTCTGAAACTATTGAAGCAAATTTAACTAAACTGTACTAGGTCCTTTACAAAGATTGCATATTTCGTTCTGGTTTGACAAAAATATGGCCGCCAGTACGGAACATAGTTTAACATTGGCCCTATAGGAAAACATTCTGTTACAAAAATACTCCTCTAATTGAGGGCTTTATTTATTGAGAGCTATATTTGATTCATTTGAGCTATATGCATTTATTGAGAGCTATATTTGATTCATTTGATTCACTTTTGACCCGAAAGCCGATTATTTTTGAAACTTTCCAATATCTAAAATTTTGTAAATTTTATTGAAAACTAAGGAGTATCTCCCTCATGCAAAGCTCTGTCCTTAGCTGATTTTGGCTTTAAATCTAGATCACTTTGGTTATTTGTTCTCTATCAGTTTTTAAACATCTTTGAGTTTATGGTCTTCCAAACGTTTAGATTTTATCTGCACTGATGAGACATTAGTTGTCGAAATGCGCATATGCAGAAAGTAAATTCACAGTGACTTCGGTATTTAGTTATTTGAACGTAAACTCTTGGATGAACTGTTTTCCAAAAATATATTGTGATTTTTGTGATAACTTATAAACACTTGGGGACTGACCATTCAACCTGAAAGGGGGGTATGGGTTTTTTTCTGGACATAAAATTTTTTTTCGTACTTCGCTCGAAAAAAAAAATTGTTTATTTTTTTCACGTGTATCAACAAAAATTAACATTATTTTTTTGGGCAGAAAGCCTCCTTCAGAAAATTTTTTTTTCATCACTTTGGCAGGCAAAATATTTTTTTCATATAAAATCAGGTCCAAAATATTTTTTTAGAAAAAACCATAGCCCCCCCCTTTCAAGTTAAATGGTCGGTCCCTTACAGATGATATAAGTAAACATATGTTTACAGTATTACTCTATTTAATATTGACCTGACTTGTCAATATGAGAAGTGTTACATTTATTAGATGGGTTCGTAACTCTACGAAGAGTCCGTGCAGAATTATTGTCCTGGATGTGTTTCGGAATGCGGTTTTACCTATAAAATATAAACAGTTACAGATAATATAGTAACATTTATGTTTAAAGTAATTGGTAAGAAGAAATCTTCAAGGTCAAAGGTCATCAAGTTCAATATTCAAAGTCATAGCTATTGTTTCCTACAATAAAAACTTTAAAACGGAGAGATAGCTGATTAAGTGTATGTGAGTCTTGTAAAGGTCTACATTTGGTAAATTGGGTTAAACATTACTGGATTGTTAGTTTTGGAACTAGGGCCTAAAAACTGTTCTTGAGGTCCGATTTTGGCGTTTTTGCTAATATCTCAAAAACGATTAAAGATACAAAGAAAGAACAAGAGGAAAAGTCTCCATTTGTCCATTACAATATGGTAGACAAAATGGGGTCGAGTTCAAAGGGCAGGGTCCTTTGCAACAACGTTACTTGTCATTAAAGTCCTTTCAACCATACCTTTAAGTTTTGTTTGCTGAAAGGAAATAAATGGCATTTTTTTATGTGCTTAGCAACAAACTGATTTTGAAAAAAACCTTAACAATCGTTAAGTAAACGACTAATAAAGTTAAGAACTTGTTTTACATCATACTTTTGACTAGAATAGACAATTAAATTACTTCAACTAATAGTCATGATGAAAGCAAGTGAGGGACCTTGCAATTGTTTTCGGAACAATTGACTTTTTATTAAGGTCTATCACCACGTTAATAAGACTTTATTGTATTTCTTCTGATTATTAATTGCTTTAATTCTCCCTTTTATTATTTTTTTTCTTCCACAACTCAATCTTGAAAAACTACGCGACATATCATTTTGATACTTGGTGAGATAAATCGGCATCATTGTGTGACCTTAAAACTGAGGGCAGCATACCCAGCTTTTTTGTAAAGGTGTTACCTGCCCCGTAATCGGAAACAAAGTTATGGGATAATCTCGAAAAACGTAAAAGATAGCTGGTGAAGTGTATGGGAAACTGTTTCTTATGTCATTGCGGAACTTCATTACAGTAGACCGAGACTGTGTGGTATGGTTTTTTAGTTATTGCCCTTTTAAATATTTTTCTTAGTAGGTCGTAGAAAGCTGATACCTGTACCATTGATCATACTAAACTTGACCTTGTAGTGATGTCAAGGTCAAAGGTCAACTTTGACTTTCACCTTCTTATGGGATATACTCAGAAACCATAAGAGATAGCTTATAAAATGTAATGAGAAAAATTTTCATCTTTATGAGATGCAACTTTGTTACATTGGGTAGCAATGATGAACCGTTTTTTATTCATAGCCCTTTACAGTTTTATTCCTTGAAAATAACAAAAAGACAAACTTGCTCTCTAGTTCTTGGAATCTTGAAAAAAATTAACTTTACTTGACAGTTCCGTAACACGATATATATTATAATAGTTATATAATATTATATGTATTTTTTGTAGTACTGCCAGGATGGTTGGGCAATGGTATAAAAAAATGAGAAAACGTTTTATCTTGCAACTGCTGGATTGTTGTGCTTTTTCAAATAAATCGACAACAAACGAATACCGAAGCAAAAATGAGTGAAGAGGAAATTCCAAAATCCAAAATCCAAAATCAGGGCAATTCATATTCGACATGAATTGAGACAGCATGACGAAGACAAAACAAATAAACAAAAAGAGAACAAGAACACCACAAAACTTAAGTACAAGCAGTGTGAACCACTACAAAAACTGGAGTATCATCAGGTGCTCCGGAAGGGTAAGCATGATCTGTTCCACGTATGGCACCCGTCACACTGAATATACATTTGTAAGCATTTTATATGTTTTTTTCATTGTTGTTGTTAACAAAGGATATGATAATTTATATTGCAGGGTTCTCTCTTCAGCAAATCAAAGCTGTATCACTTAACACTAGGTGGCAGTAAGTGAGAAACAGGAAGTAGCTGGGATCCCTGTTGGAAGCTCAGAATTTACGAAGTATAATGGTAACAGAAGAAATAAAAACAACGAATTAGCTCTAAAAATCTGCACATAAATGGAATCTACGAAATCAAAACACAGTAGGCGTCTTCATTTTGATTACAAGTCAATGCATTTTTCATCGGAAGTATTTCTATATATTTAGCTAGGCTATGGAATAGCCTAGCTATAAGTAGTTGATATGGGAAAAAGCCGCAGGTTTTCAAAAAACGTTTTTTGAAAACCTGCGGCTTTTTCCCATATCAACTACTATCTACGGGACTAACGAAATTAAACAAACATGTAAGATTTGTTATTCACTACAGTTGAGACGGGTAAAACGGGCTAGATTCTTAGTTCACTCACATTTTTTACGTTGCTTGCGGTTTAAGCATCTCATAAGTAAAACAAAAATCTTATAGGTTTTACTCTTTTTCCA
>MJUU01068622.1:87890-117664 GCA_002080025.1 Modiolus philippinarum | reverse complement strand
CCCCCCCCCCCCCCCCCCGAAGTAAAAATGCGTAAATGTTGCCCTGTTGATGTATTTCTGCGTACTGGTTGTTTACAAGTGCATACATTTTGCACCTTTTTTTAAAAAGTAAAGTTGTATTTCAATATTGAAAATCAATTTACTGCAAAACTTATCCCCGTCAACTTCTGATGTCTACTTATAATTATTGGTTTTTCATGTAAATATTTTTAACAGCTGACTAATTCATTTGGTTCCTATAATCATATATAACGTTAAATTCTATATAGAAATCATATTTTTATATACGTACGGCGCATACTTTAAAATCTCATAGACTTTAAAATCTCATAAAGCGCCTTATGAAATCTGTTTAGTATATGACAAAAACCGGAAGCGTAACTTGCAGTTTTTATAGACTTAAAAATCTCATACGAAAACATTCAATATTTCCAAACTTTGAATATTTCTCGATTTGATATAGAACGTCAATTTAAAAAATAAAAAAAGATATGTCACGGACCTTTTGAAAAAATAATATCATGAATCAAAAAAGAATGTGTTGGTTTTTCAAGATAGAGGAGATAAATCAATAGAGTAATTTAGAACCACAAATTAAAAAAAAGATAGATTTAAAAATATAATAAATGTGTTTTGATTATATAAAAATGCCCAAGTTCCATGAAAAACAGTTAAGTGCTTATGACAAATTCAATTAATAGGGATCAACTTTTTAACAGAATGAGAAAATTTGACGTATTCCATAGTAAATCAATATAAAATTATCTCCCTTTCATAAAACTTTTTGAATGTTTTGCAAATATGTAATATTATTGTCCTCGTCGTAACGCGAAGGAGGGACATAGTAATGGTCTGCGTCCGTGTGTCCGTGTGTCTGTGCGTCCGTGTGTCACTTTTTTGTGGGTGCAACTCCTCTTACACCACTGGACAGATTTTGCTGAAATTTTGTGTTATTGTTTGTCACCAACTGTAGTTGGTCATATTATGCCGCCATTTTGATGTGGCAAATTTCACAGAATCGACTTAATGCATGCTACAGCATAGGAACACTTTAACAACTCCTCGGAAACTACTGAACGCATTATGCTGAAATTTTGTTTGTACATTTGCCGCTATATGCTCGTGATCATATTATGCATCCATTTTGATTCGACAAATTTTACTTGAGTTATGGGACTTTATCGACTTGATGCATACTACAAGATAGGAAGACTTTGTGGAAGCAACTCCTCAAAATCCAATGAAGGGATTTTCCTGAAATTTTGCTTGGTTGTTTGCCACCTTATGTAGTTGATTATATTGTGCCACCATTTTGATTCGAAAAATTTTACTGAGTTATGGGACTTTATGGACTAAATGCATTGTACAACATAGGAAAACTTATTGTTCATTTATATTTAAATTACTATGTTTATGACATACAATGACATACAAAATTATTATACAATATTTTTATTAAATTATTGATTTTTTGCCTAGATGCGCCGAATAGATGCGCAGTTTTAGACATCCCAACTACCTAAAAGACAGTTGTCTTTTTTCACTTCTTTCATGTTCAAAACCATCATGTTTTTTTTTTCAATACAGTTTTTCTTACCTGGAAAAAAAATCCATTAATACTTCTTTTCTTTCTGAAAGTATTCTATTATGTGAACTTTTTTTTAGAAAAGATAAAAAAGAAAATATCGAATTGAACAGTATGAACCTTCATTTCTACTTGTTTGATTAATGACTTCAGATGTTATTCTATATAAATAGGTACTCATCCAACAATTGCAAATACTACTAAAACTGTGAATATTTGTGTGCGAGGCCTACCATCAGATGATAATGAATGCTGTGTTGAAAGGTTTCCAATTAACGTGAAACACTGCGGTAACTTCTATGCGTATCAGCTCAGATATACAACTACCTGCAACCAAGCATACTGTTTTGGTAAACTTATTTTTACTATATCGAATGCTATATTTGTAATATTCATTTTTATGTAAAAGCTCTAGTTTATCTACATTTAATATATTTAAAAGACGTGTGTTTATCTTGTGTTCTTTGTATATTATGAAAACAATATCTAAAATCCGGTGTATATTACATTTGAAGTGTAAAAACTTCCATTGAAGTTTTAGATAAATTACAATTTATAACAAGACCAGTTTCATCTATTGACAAATTTGATTTTTCTACACTTAATACAAATCTTCCGCATAATTCTATTGAGAACAACTTATTAAATGGTCTTTAAATTTTCTTGTCTTCAGTTCATTTGCTGTAGCAAAAAACAAGGATTCTTCCCCTATGTTACTTACAAAAACATTGCTCGTGGACATGTGATGAAATATTCATATACTTTCAAGAACTTAAACTAAATAAAACAAACAATGATTCTAAATACTGCCCTTTTCATGATCTAAGTATGATCATGGAGTCTGGTCAAATAAAAACTATGATAAAAGGGATTATTTTGATTTCACTATTACTAACTTCCTTTTTTGACGACGACGTTCAACTGACTCTATCATACGGAATGTACATATCTCAACTGGTACGATTCGCACGCGTTTGTTCTACCCGTGAGGATTTTAATGAGCGTAACCTTACTCTAGTATCCTAACTTCTACAGAAAGGTTACATATTTCATAAATTACAAAACACTTTTAAGAAGATATGAACAATTAATATCAAATATTGTGTGACTCACAAAATCCTTATATCAAAGGGCATTTCCTATCCTTGATTTTATGGAAATGTTATTTAAGAATGCCACAAACTGATAAAAAATCAAAGATTTGAAACTTAGACTGACCTCTCTCTGATAATGTCGATCATAATTTTCGGCCATTGTAGTTACATTTTTGTACTTTGTACATTTTGTAGTTTGTTATGAAATACTTAAATATCAAGAAAACATTTTAACTACCGGAAATGTTGATGATATATTTTTTTTTTACATTTCTAAAACAAAGGAAATTATTTACCTTCTTTTAATTTCTGACTACTTTTTTGAATATTGAATAGCAATTTTTTAGTTGTGTTACTGTTCATTTTAATTTTCTTGTTAATCATTTTCTAAGTTGTTCTTATCTTTTTTTGTTTTTGTTTTTGTTCTTTTTTTTTTTATTATTTTTTTTTTAATCTTTATTTTTTGGTTGTTTGTTTGTTTTACGTTTATCATAGATTAGCACGCCAAAAAATAATTGTCATGCCTTTATGCGTTCTAGGTAATCATGAATGCAGTGTAAAAACTACAACCAGATCAATGAGTTCACAACAGCCAAATGCATTGATCTCTACGCCTGGCTCAGGTAAATTAAAATCGAATATGTGACTGTTATGTAAATACACAAAATCAAAGCTATTTTGAACAATAGAACAAATTTTTTTGATAGTTCTCAGGTGTCCACAATGACTTACAGGTTTGAAATAAATACACAACAACACAATAGAGCTTCAATATATTTATAGTCATAAATAAATAAACAGTAACTTCGGTATTTTGATATTCATTACCACTGGGCCGATGCCTCTGCTGGTGGACTGTTAGTCCCCGAGGGTATTCACAAACCCAGTAGTCAGCACTTTGGTGCTGACCCGAAAACCGATTTTATTTAAATTTACAATATCTATATTTTACCAAAAAAAGTTTTTTAAAACTGAGGAGTATCTCCCTCATGCATAGCTCTGTCCTTAGCTGAATTTTGGCTTTTCTATTTGGACCCTATTGGTTATTTGTTCTCCATTAGATTTTACACGTTTTGGTTAGTGGACTTCCAAAGGTTTTGGTTTTATCTGCACTGATGAGACATAAGTTGTCGAAATGCGCATATGCAGAAAATAAATTAACAGTAACTTCGGTATTTTGATATTCATTACCACTGGGCCGATGCCTCTGCTGGTGGACTGTTAGTCCCCGAGGGTATAAACAAACCCAGTAGTCAGTACTTCGGTGCAGACCCGAAAACCGATTTTATTTAAATTTGCAATATCTATATTTTACCAAAAAAAGTTTTTTAAAACTAAGGAGTATCTCCCTCATACATAGCTCTGTCCTTAGCTGAATTTTGGCTTTTCTACTTAGACCCTATTGGTTATTTGTTCTCCATCAGATTTTACACGTTTTAGTTAGTGGACTTCCAAAGGTTTGGTTTTATCTGCACTGATGAGACGTAAGTTGTCGAAATGCGCATATGCAGAAAATAAATTAACAGTAACTTCGGTATTTTGATATTCATTACCACTGGGCCGATGCCTCTGCTGGGGGACTATTAGTCCCCGAGGGTATTCACGAACCCAGTAGTCAGTACTTCGGTGCTGACCCGAAAACCGATTTTATTTAAATTTGCAATATCTATATTTTACCAAAAAAAGTTTTTTAAAACTAAGGAGTATCTCCATCATGCATAGCTCTGTCCTTAGCTGAATTTTGGCTTTTCTATTTAAACCCTATTTGTTATTTGTTCTCCATCAGATTTTACACGTTTTGGTTAGTGGACTTCCAAAGGTTTTGGTTTTATCTGCACTGATGAGACATAAGTTGTCGAAATGCGCATATGCAGAAAATGAATTACAGTAAATTCGGTATTTTGATATACATATCAGTTAAGAAGTCATAAAATTGTTGCTTAAACTTGATATTAAAACATTTTATTAATATTCCGAAGAAATAAACATGATTATGTTTTGCAATAGTTGTATCCATTTTAATAGGAACTTTAAAGCTAGAAACCTAATTTTAATTTTTATACCTCTTTGTGTTACCCAGTAACGACAGTTCAAACTCAATGTTTGACCGCTGTATCAATTGACAGCGTTGGTCTAAGAGGTACAGGATGTAATAGCCTAAACTTAAACCCAATGGTATGTGACCGACAATTTACTACTGATTGGTATTTTGCTGAATACAGAGGAAAGAGTATGCCAACACAGTGTCCTGATCTATTCACTTGTGGAACGTCTACTCCAATATAGATAAGAGGTATTTATAAACAATTTATAATGTTGATTTGACTTCATGATGAAGTATGTTTGTGAAATATTGCTTTAGAGTTAAGGACAATATATAAAAAAAATTACATTGATGAATTAACAATAATGCATAATATTTTGTTAACAGGTTCTCATCCAGACTCCTTATATGACACCATTGATACCACTGGCTGCAAAAGGGGACTTCCATCAGATACCGATCCTTGTTGTGCATCAACTATTCCAATAAAAGTAACGAATTGTGGACAGTACTACGTGTATCATTTATCATATACAGATACTTGTTACGAAGCTTACTGTTTTGGTGAGATATTAATGATAGTCTTGAATCTTCACAATGATATGAAAATTCCGAGGTTAACATAAATCTTGAATCAAATTTACATCCTTTCTTACTTTGTATCAATAAATAAATTATGAAGTAGTGTCTTTAAATTAAGTTTTGCAGATGGCTATTTCGAAAATGTTTTTCTCTTTGGTGCAGATCAAATCAAAACATTAGGGAGACCATTAATGCATGTGTTAAAGCTGATACAGCATAAATTAACTATAGGACTTAATTAAAGAACGAATTCAGTATGGTCTTCATTATTTGGTTTGCACTCAATAATTTGAAATTGAGATATTTCTATTTTTTTAATTAAATTGTTTTATTTGCCAGCACCTTATCACTGGTAACTGCACTCGTGAATACCCTAGGTACATTCAGTTTTAACCGTATGTTTTTAATAAATGAAATCCGAAATTATTATAAATTCTGTTTCTGAAGTGTTTCGCGGGTTCAGTTTTTGCGGTTTGATAATTTGACTTAATTATAAAAAAGGCAAAATAATGGTGTCAGTATATCTGTAAAACACATTTATGTCATAAAACCATGTCAAAACATCAGCTGATAAAATACGCAATTAAAAGTCATTGTCACATTTCACAATTAGTTTGATAGAAATGACATTCAAAATTTCAAAAATTCTTGCCGAATTAAAACCGTTACATACGATCTAAGGTTTAATAAAAATGTACTGATGCACCTTCACAAGTCATTTTGCAGTAAGAGTTTTCATTCTAGAATCATACATGTCAACGGTGTTCACGATTCTCCAACATTTGATAATTAGGGGCAATTTAGGTTGAGGATTAAGGGGCCTACAACGGGTGTGATAATTGACTGTTCACCTTTAATTTACCTGTTGATTTCTTGGAGAATTTGCAAATAATATTGGAAAGAAATGAAACTTCTTGAAACAAATGGAAACAAAAGCATGTAGGGCGTGCAGTACATACAGTGACTGTGTGGAAAGAGCAAAAGCACTGTCACAAAAACTGCTGAGTCAGGGATATGTTCAGCCTTTGTTGCTTTCGTCCCTTCAGAAATTCTATGGCCGTCACCACGACATCATAGATAGATATGAAATGTCAGTGACACAAATAAAAACTTACATTTTCAGCTAGAATCGCGTCTTCCCTGATTTGATCTCGACTTTACCCTGGATTGACCCACTGACAGTGGGACGGGTGCTGTGCACAGAGCAGGACATGCTTACCCTTTCGTGGCACCTGATGTAACTCTTGTTTATTGAGAGTTCACACTGTTAGTGCTTTAGTTTTTTGTGTTGTATAAGTAATGTTCATGTGTTTTGTGGGCATGTGGTGTCTTTGGTCTTCCGTCTTTTGGTGTTCTTGCTTTTGCCTTGTCTCTGGACTTTGATTTGTGTAATCTTGTGCTTTGTTCCTTCGGTATTCTACTGCCGTTGTTTTGATAAGAAAGTAAAATTATTTTTTTTTTATTTATTTATTTATTTTTATTCATTTCTGATTTTTTAAAAATAAATATTTAAGATTTACACGTAAAACAAATTTCTAAATTAAAAAGTAAAACAGTTATTTTTCGTAGATCAAGTTTCCACAGACAATTTCAAAGATATATAATGAAAATAAATGTTACATGTATTCACGAACGCTTTTCAATAATCTAAATCATAAAATCGGCGCTAATTGGAATAATTGCAATGAACAAGCTCAGGTATTAAAGTAAGTGAGAACCGAACCGTCAGTCTGAAAAGAACAATCCAAGGACAATGGCAAAGTCGGAAAAACAAAGAAACAAAGAATCAACATGACCACGACACAGAAAAGAAAATGAAGACACATATACATTCAAAAATTAACAACACGGACCCAATAAAAAACCATGGGCGAGATCAGGTGCACCGGTAGAGTAAGCATCTCCTGTTTCTTATAAGACACCCGCCGTGTTGAACATGTCAACTCCGTTGTTATAGTCACATCCGGTAGAGGAAAAACAAACTTTAGTGGCAAAGAGAAAAATCTGTTGTCATTTGGGAAACAGATATCCCATAGCGGTCCACAAGATCGTGATGTCGACCGTAAAACTTCTGTAGTGATGACCTCAAGTTATGGGCAACATACCCTTGCTTAAGTAGCCTATTTGTAAGCAAGTATTAAATTTTGTTGTGACTTTTTAAATGAGCCCCAACCACGCTCATTTTTATATACAAAGTAAGCTTGTAATATTCCAAGCTAACATGAAAAAATGAACATCGTTCACAACTACTTTCTAAAACTGCGTTATTTGGAGAAAACTTCATTATCAAGTTAGAAACCACAATGGCAAATGCTATGCTTGCAGTAAACTTTGTACCAAATAAATTCGGCAGAGTAAGGTTAGAACTGAATGGCTACCAATACATGGTTAAAATGATCAGAGGTGACAGGCGATACTGGAAATGTATTGTTCCACTGTGTACATCAACACTAAATACCCATTTTGACAACGATACCAAACTTGGAAACAACCATTCACATGCACCTAACACAACAAGAGTAAAAGCAGAGGCAGTCCTGCACACAATCAAATAACGCTGCATCAAGGAGACAACACCAATACCAACGATTTACGCAAAACTGCGTTCTGCAGAATTCATAGAAACCAACCTAGACCACGACTACGAAATAGCAGAACTACCAACATTCTATGAATCACGTATGACTATGTACAGGGCAAGAAACAAAGAAATGCAAAAACTACCATCTACCCGTGCAGACATCCAACTAGACGGCAAATTGACACAAACTCTTGCTAATGAAAGATTTTTCATAGCACACGATGGAAACGCAGAGAAAATACTTATATTTTCAACTATATCAAACCTCAACAACCTGGTAAACGCTGACATCATTTATGGAGATGGTACAATCTACATTTCACCAAACCAGTTCACACAACTTTACACACTGCATTTATCAGTAGACAACGTAATGTACCCACTTGCCTTCTCTCTTCTTCCCGGGAAAAGCGAGCAGATTTACACCAGACTCTTCACCCTTCTGAAAAGAGCCTGCCTTCAACGTGGACTTCAACTTCAACCAAACATCTTCTTCACCGACTTCGAGACTGCTACCCGTAATGCTGCTCTTAGGGCTTTTCCGAACTCTCAAAAGCTGCTTCTTCCATTACACCCAGTGCATATGGAGAAAATCACAGAAACTTGGACTAGCCACAACCTACAAGACCAAGACGATATCCGACTTTTAATCAGACGAGCAGCCGTACTTCCACTTATACCAACTGATATGGTAGAAGATCTTTGGTTTAATGCCCTAGAAGACGCCGAAGACATCAACATTGATACTACAGCATTTACAGAGTATGTAACATAATACTGGGCAGAAGGCCAAGACCGAGACCATTGGGACCACTTCACCAATGAAGGACCCCGAGCAAACAACCACTGAGAGGGATGGCATAGTAAACTCAGGAAACACGTCCGACATGCACACCCAAATAAATTCCAACTAATCGACATTCATTGTTAAGTCTTTACTTTTGGTTTTTGGTGGCAAAAACATTGATCATCTCCTAAATGCTTTACACCATAACTAAATTTAAATAATTTTTCATATTGGCAGTATTTGGCATTGCACAATATCATGTTCTTCTTTCATTATCGATGATGTTGTTATGCCAAATCTATTTAGAAGTATTTCAATTGAAGTTTCATATGCAAGAAGGCTTGATATCTTAGTCAACGGAAATTATGTCCTTAGCTAGCTGTCAGTAACTGCGAGCATTTGTCCGGACAGTACCTCTGTGTATTGTTTTCATGTTTTATGTAATTCATTGTAAGGGTGCTCGTCTTGATAAGGTGGACTTTTTTCTAGTTTGATTTTTACTGTGAGTCTTTTTGTGTATTTATTTTTTAGCCATTCACCACACATAGGGGGAGGGTTTGGATCCAAGAAAACGAGTTTAACCCCACCGCAATTTTTGCGCCTGTCCCAAGTCAGGAAGATGTTGGTGACTGGCTTGTCCGTGTCTTCTTATGAAATTTTAGTTTCTTGATATTTGGGTTATTGGATATGGTTTGTTTCCATTGATTTATTCACTTTTTTACCTTTTTGGGGCCATTTAGGGCTTGATATATGGTGTGAGGTTCCTCACTGTGTTGAAGACCGTACAGTGACCCCTAGATGCTTTGTTTTGGGTCGTTTTAACCTGGATATGGAATGTTGTCTCCTTGACATTTACTCCATTTCCTTTCTTTTTCATATTCTGCAGAATACACAGGCCAACACAGAAGCCAACCAAATCCAAGTTGCAGTTGGCGCTGCCACTCGACTATAACAGAAGAAATACCGACAAATCGATGACAGACCAACAGCTGACAGCGCAAGACTACGCGGACCAGGCATCTTTCTGTATTCGAATGGAACTTCGTCAGTGACTTCAGTCTTTCAATTCTTTAAATCACGCGTGGAGCAGATCATGCTTACCCTTCCGGAGCACCTGACGATACCTCAGTTTTATAGGGGTTCACACTGCTAATGCTTTAGTTTTGTGGTGTTCTTGTTAATTTTTGTTCATTTGTTTTGACTTCGTCAGACTGTCTCAATTCGTGTGGCTGTGACTTGCCGTTATTTTTTATTTATGATTTTAGAATTTCCCCTTTCCCCATTCTTGCTTTGGTATTCGTTTGCCGATGTATTTAAAACTTTTATTTGTTAACTTTGTATAGAAACTTTTGTAAAATTGTATTATTTGTCAGACACCGCTTTCATAACTTGAATTTCATCGAATTACATATAAATTTTTATTGTATTATATTATTATTATAAAATACTTTTCTTTCTTGTGCTACAATTTATGTGATATCAAATAGTACTGTCATAACTTGTTATACATTGTTTTGTATGTAATAAAATAAATAAATTGCACATTCTTGTTGTTTAATGAGAACTGCCGATATACAGAGCTACATAACAATGCAAATTTCATTAAAAGAACGAGAATAACAGACAGCTAAAAAGTAACGATAACAACAGCAAAAAAGATAAAAAAAAAACAAAACAAAACAAAACACACACACTAAATATTATCAAATGTACTCTATATAAATCATTTATTTTGTGTCTTTCTCGTATGGTACAAATATTATATTATCAACTCGTCCTTCTTGGATTATTTCCACTTTCAATTAAATATTACTTTGATGGACAATCGTGATTACCCTTCAAATGGCCCCATAATCCCCTATCTAGAAAAAAGTACTGTCCATACCAGGAACAGTGATTTTTTCACTGTCATTCACTGTTCTCTGCTGTGGTAGTACTGTAAAATATCTATTAAGTACTGTCAAGAACTGTGCCAATCGGGGACAGTCATTAACAGTAATACCCAAGTACTGTGATTAACTGTCCAGTACTGTATCAGTAACACAAAGTAAATGACAGTCTTTACAACTACTGTCATGCACTGTCCCGGATTGTTACAGTTCATGTCAGTTATTGACAGTATTTGGTGTTACTGTCATGCACTGTCCTTGATTGTAACAGTGCATGACAGTTAGCCACAGTATTTGAAATAACTGTGTTGCACTGTGGCGGATTGTGACAGTGCAACTCAGTTAATAACAGTGATTTTTTTACCGTATATGTACAAGTTAGTTCCTTTCATCTATAATTATCTAAAATTTTCAAAATCAATCTATTTTTATAGATAAATTGTAATAGTGTTCATGGATATTTATTTATTTTTTTTTATGTATTTTAAAAAATAAACTATTTTTATCTTTAGATTAACTCAGTTGCCAATATTTATTTTGCAAAATGTTTGTTTTTTTAATTTCCAGCCGCAAATTGCAGATAGATAGAACGGTAACATAGCTATTACATACGAAACTTCATGACATTTAAAAGTTCAGGTGATGGTCTCAGAAATATCTGCATTCAACGTTATTTACTCATTCAAAAGAAAAGTTTCGTGTTTATTTCATTAAACTTGTCAGCACCATAAATATATGTATATCCGATATTTAAATGCTTTTAGGGCACGACCATTTGAATTTTAGGGTGTGTGGTTTTGGCGATTTCGCCTACAAAAAATATCGTCTTCATGAGAATTACAAAAATTATTTATTCACATCAAATGTCACATCAAAATAATTTATTTGCATTTGCATAAAAAAATGATTCTTTAGTTCTTCAAATTAAAAATAAATATCTATTATATTTACAAAGTCCCCCCTCCCCCCTGAATATGAATATCAAATCGTCAAAACCTTAGCAGCCAAGATAGGTTTAGTATTTCTTAATTTTGCTGATTACAGGTCAAAAACTTCACGGTCATTTTCCCAAAGCATAGTTGAGTTAGCTCGAAAACCGACTTATTAAAGTTTTTTACTGTATTAAAAATTATTATCTAAAAGGAAATAATTATCTCCATTCAAAATCGTACATGCATAC
The DNA here is from genome assembly GCA_002080025.1 of Modiolus philippinarum. Taxonomy (NCBI): domain Eukaryota; kingdom Metazoa; phylum Mollusca; class Bivalvia; order Mytilida; family Modiolidae; genus Modiolus; species Modiolus philippinarum. The sequence continues at coordinate 105,922 of MJUU01068622.1, read as the reverse complement.
AGATCTGACGGAGTGTTTTTAATCTGTAAAGGGATATGAATATTTTTTTTCTATTTAGACGTCGACAAGAGTGTCTTGTTTTGCGGGTTCTATGGTGAATGTACAAGATTGTTGTCTGATGTACATTTACTCCATATCCCTTTACTAGTACACAACAAAAATACATCAAAAACCAATTCGCTATGTGAATTATAAATTGCCACGCTAATTTCTTTATTTACAAAGAAGTATGATCATTCAGGCGTGAATTTGTTCCTATGTTGAGTCATTTTCAGAATATGCTCAGATGCATGTTGCCGAAAATGTAGTAAAGTGGTCTCTAGTAAATGTACTTCTTGAAAATAAAATTAATATATGCTACACTTGTATGTTTTCTAGATTATTAGCAGTCGAACATTGCCGTGAATATCTTTTTGTGTCCATTTTAGCTATTTTACAGTGTGTGAGAGGATAGTCACTACACAAATACACCAAGAACTAAAACATTTTTTTGATTACGAATGAATAAACATATGCAGAATTTAAATTCACAGTAACTTCGATATTTAGTTATTTGGCCTTCCAAACAGCAGTTAGTTTTTTTTTTCGGTTCTGGATGTCCTATACAACGAATTTCAACAAAAACCTAAAGAAAACCCGTCAAAATTGTATATAAGTGGTAAGTTCAGTGGCTGAATCTGTTATCTAAATGTATGAAAATGCATTCGATTTTATTTTGTTATGACAGTGTATGTAACAGATGACCTGTTACCGCAGTTTTCGAGAGGATTTTATGCATTTGGTAAATGTAGTCAATTTCGTGTCGAATGGTGTAGGAAATTATCTAAAATATATACCTCGTTTTGCGTAGAAATAATAATGCAAAATATTTTAGTTTTTTATATAGAAGTGGATATCATATACTCATTTTCCTCAAACAATGTCAAACAACAACACTGAGAACCACTTATGCACCATTAAGATAGCATTGAATTATCTGTTGTATTCAAAAATATTGAGCCTTTGTAAAGAAGCATTATTTATACAACTAATAAAGTATTAATGTATTCGCAACATCCATTAAATGCGGAAAAAATAACAAACCAATTGAAAAAATACTGTCTTCACAGAGCAGGCAACAGTTTTCGTAAATTTTACTAGGGTACTTACCGGAGTGTGTACTCCACGTTATAGGTAGCGATTAATTTATCACTTTGAATATATTTGATATGTTCATTTAGTGGGTATCATACCTATCTTAAATTTTATGTGTCAGAAATAAACAATAAATATGTAATGTAAAAATGCTCTCCTTCAGTATCTTGATGTTAAATAAATAGCTGTCCTTTGTATATCTAATGTGGTTTACTGAGATGCATGACAGGGAAAATATGAGAGTACTCCAGAGAAATTTGTTAGAAAGGAATTAACAACGTAGGCTATACATTTTGCCCGTATGTCCTTGGCCATTATATGTCTGATATATCTAATCAAGACTGTTGCCAGTACAGCTCCATGTACATGTAAATCATGACTTGGTGGACACTAAAGCCATTTTTAAGATATCTAAAAAAAGGTCATGCTATCTGATTTTTAAGGGGTGCTTTGATTGGAACTGAGTATGAAATTTAGTTGCCTTGATTTTATTCAAATCTTCAGTTCAGTGCACAAACATTCTGTACATATTTTCATTCACTAAGCTAGCACCCTTTATAAGTTTGTTGAAATAAATAACGTTTTCTTGGAAACAAACACACAAATTTGACTTTATTTAGCCAAGGACAATTTAAACACATGCAAATCGATGTCTCCTATTTAGTACAGGTAATCAAATATACTTGTTTTATGATCTTGTTAATTTGACACAGCTGTAATGTTGATTGAATTAATAAACAATTTTCAACTGTACACACGTGTAGTACTTTCAGTAAATGACCATATTTATAGATGTGTTGGTGTACAAACTCGTGTGCTGTGTTGTCAGTAACTATGCATATGACATGACTTGCATTTTGAAGTCTAAAGTAAAGATATGAAAAAGAAAGGAAATGGGGTAAATGTCAAGGAGACAACATCTCATATCCAGGTTAAAACAACCAAAAACAAAACATCTAGGGGTCACCATATGGTCTTCAACACAGTGAGGAACCTCACACCACATATAATACACCATATGTTTAGTTTTCCGTATAAATGCTCTGTTAATATGGAAAAAAAATTACAAAGAGCATATCGTTTACTCTATAATACTACAGATATCAGTACCAGTTACCGTTAACCTTGATTGAAGCAGTTCCATAAATAATAGAGTCGGTAATTATATTTGTGTTATCGTCGCCAGTGTACTACACATCGTGTGTGGTTTGGCATCGTCACCAGTTTGCAATAAAATGTGTTGTGCATCTTCAGTCACAACATGGCATTATTATAGCAGATAACAAATTACCGAAGTTACTGTGAATTTTGATTCTGCATATGCGCATTTCGACAACTTATGTCTCATCAGTGCAGATAAAATCATTGCTACATAAATTATGTGCTACATAAATTATGTACGCACGGGAAATTTCATGCAAAATTTTGGGATGATGTTTCGGGTATGCATGTTCATTTTAGCAATTTCTAGAGATTTCGCGTCTAATACCCTGTCGACTGACAATTTTGTTCTAAAATAATTGACCATATTAGAAATTCAGGCAAAACATAGAAATAAACTCGTTTATATTGAAATCAGTATGCTTTTATATATCAATATGGATAAGTCTGGTTCATCATTTTCGTCTCTTACGTTAAATTCTGGTCTAAAATTTCGCATGACCTGAATAATTTCGAATTTTGGGTTTAAACCTTATGCCGACACCGTCAGATTGAAGTCAAGTTACCCCTCGATGAGAGCTTGGTATGGTAAAAAATCTATGTGCAAAAAGAAACCTATAACATTCTAAGAAAATTCGCACTATAACCCGATAATGCTACTGGTAAAACAAAAAGATTCTTTCTAATTTTTAGAGGAAAATCGTTTTAGCGCTGAAAAATATTTTTTGTTTAAAACTACTGCAGCTGTAAATACATGTAATGTCCAAAAATAGTAGAACTGAGATGTAAACAGAAGGTAAAAAGTTTTTCACGAATAAATTATAGTCCTATAAATAATATTTCATCGACCGGGAGAAATCCAATTGCTGCTGCCGTAAACCAGGGACATGTCTGTGCTTAAACTTATACGAAAAGCATATTGACTCGATAAGTGCCCTGTGGTTGTTTAACGTTGTGTTTGTCTTCTATTGTTCTTTTTGTCGGGCAAAGGATGACAGCAATTGTAAGAATACTATGCCAGTTGATTTTATGTTTGTTGACGATCCCACATCCATGACATCATAAACATGGATGTAGCTTTGCTAGACATCCAGCAATGAATTCCGCTCAAGCCAGTGCTAGGGGCCGTCTTGAACTAAGTATGAGGTATGAGCATAGCTCATTGTTGAAGGCCTCATGGTGACTTCAAGATGAAGAACAACAATAAGAGCGTTGTTTCATTGCTTGTTCTCACATCCCCTCTCTCCTTTCTCCGGGTCTCCATTTATTCCTGTCCGCCGCCTCTAGTAGTGTTATTTTCTTTGAAACTAAGGTGAATTCAATCTTTCATTATTGAATTAACTCAATTTTTTTCATAATGAGAGATAATTAAATACTATATTTCACATTTTTAAACTATTATTGAATCATTCTTTCATTTTGAATTGTTTCAGTTATTTATATATTCTTATGTAAATTCGTGAATTCTATAGGGAATCAAGGATGCAACTCAACTCCAACAAAATACAATGAATATATAATTCGTCAATACACAGAAAAATATGTTTACACGTGCAATGCTATTAGCAAATGCTGATGTCAATCGTCCGTTCGGGTGTCACCAAGGGACACACTTGAAGCGTGTTTCGTCATGAATGAAATCAAGACTGAATATGAAAAAGAATCATTTTGCGCAACTTTTATTTCCTTTATGTATTTTCTGAATTGAAAATTATTTCATTGCAGTCTGCAACAAAAGACAATTCAGTTCAATAAAGTAACTTTCGAAAATTTCTTTCGCTTATGTTTTTTTAAACATGCCTTTTTGCCACATTACCAAGTTTTAACTTTTTGTAGTTTGTATTGATGCAATTAGTATTGATGCACTTTCATACAAAGTTCCGAACCCGGCCTTCAAGCTTTTCATATTCAAGCAGTTTTAGAAGGCTACAGGGCTTATATCTGTTGACCTACACGTTATTTTTTGTGTATTGCTGGTTCCCGAGCATACGGGAAATGTTTTATGTAAACATCTTGTAGAAATAATTGATATATTATGGCGGTCATGAAGTGAAAAATCTAAAAATTTTTCTGCAATCAAGGATTTGTAAAAAAATGTTGCTACAATCTGCTTGCAATCATGCTTGTGTAGTACAACTACTGCGCCTCTGTATGTCTTGCTGATGCAGTTACAACCATTAATAAATAAATCGTTTTCGTCTAATAAAATAAGTAATCTATTTTTTCGTTTAAATATTATATTCAACATTATACCGTCAAACACCAAACATTATAGAACTATTTCAGGTATGCTTAGTGTCAAATATGAATATATATGTATGCCACTAGTTTTATGCATTTTTAGATTATTTTTTTTATTTCATAAAATACATTTCAGTTTGAATAAACATCGCAAAAATGTTAACTTGACCCCCTGCTATGTGTACACGTGTTGGAAGGTGCTCAGGTAGGTTTGTCAGGTCACCTGTGCTGTGTTATTCGATTAAAACAAGTGCCCTGTGGCTAGCCGCGGTTTTAGTCCCACGGATCAGATATTATAATATTTGTTCCTGACAGAATAAATGATATATATTATTTGTTCCAAAAGGAAGAAATATTATGTCAATGTTTATAATATTTTTTGAAAAAATCAAATTCTCTCACAGAAAGTAGTAAATTGTTTCTTTATAGTAAATTTAAGAAAAAATATGAAATAGAAAATATCTAACGAAATTAAGAGTCAGCGACCATATTTTAGAAATTGAAAGGGAAAGGTACAAAAATATTAAACGAGAAAACAGAAAATGTAAGAACTAGATAAACTGTATGTATGTTTAAATTGTCCACAAATCGTGCAGTATACTGCTTCATTCGTTACACAAGGTCTTTTGCGCTGAGGAGAGTGGACTCAACAACTGCATGATTTTTCATTTTGTAATCTTTGTTTTGTTTTTTATGGTTTTGTTATTGTTCATGTATGCCTTCAACCCTAGTGTATATGGGTACAAATGTGCATTTAAATAAATGAATACTATAATATTTTTTCCAATGGAACTTTTGTCAGGTGGAACAAATATATGTTTACACAGGCAGCGCTTTAGGGACCGACCATTTAACTTGAAAGGAGGGGGCTATCGTTTTTTTTTCCAAAAAATATTTTGGAGCTAATTTTGTGTGAAAAAATATTTTGGCTGCTAAAATGATGAAAAAAAAATTCTGAAAGAGGCTTTCTGCCCCCCAAAAAATAATGTTAATATAAAAAATATTTGTTGATGCATGTGAAAAAAATAGATAAATTTATCCAGAAAAACTATACCCCCCCTTTTCAAGTTAAATGGTCGGTCCCTTAGTAATTCAAGTAACAATCTCCGATCAGCGGAAGACCCGAATACTAGTACATGTAAAGTGCGATCGATGGCCACATAACACAATATACATTATATATAATCATGTAATCTGACTAAATTTGCGAAGTTAAACGTTTGAAAACAGGCGTATTAATGTCTGGATCTGGTATAATTCATGCACTATGACCGATTCTTAAATCAGAACGAGGAAAATCATCAAAATTTCTCTTCTTGCCTTAAATAAAAATGATGCTATTGGTAATGGGACTGTTTCATAATGCACAGTTAACTCCCCTTATCACTTGCTGGTGAGTTCCGGTCAACTATGCTAGTGTATTTGTATGTAAATTTGGTCATTTTTTAAATTTCATATTTTTAAGACCACTTATGATTTTAAAATAATTCGTTTGGCATGTCAAAATTTAATGTTTAAACTTTTAATACAAGAAATGGCTTTCCGATATCTGAAACCGTTTGCTTAAAAACCAGTTTTGAAATACACAACTGACTGCGATTTTTTTCATTTAAAATCGCTGGTTGTTCAGAAGTTTTCAGAAGTACAAACTAATTTTTGATTATTCGGGCCTATCGTAACTTATTGTTTAAACGTTAATTTCAAATATAAGATATTTAGTATTATTTTTTTATTTTCTTTTATTTTTTTATTTGATAATTTTTTATTTTAGTTTTTGTTGATGTTTATTTATTCCTTTCTGTTATTGTGTAATAGATACAAAACCATCTTAATAGCTCTACCTGTGTTCTGATTGTAATTTAATCAAAATTTGAGATTATAAACAGGTAACCTGATTGCAAATTACCTGAGAGGGTAAACCTTACCCCATGGAGTTTGCAAAACATGTTCCACTGTCAACACCTTTCAATATGCAGGTGTATCAATATACAGGTGTTATTGTATTAGACTAGATTATATTTGTAACAATAACCTGCATTTTTCTAATATTAATTTTCAATAAAATCTCAAATAATAAAATGCCTGGAATAAAAGTCATGCATATGCAATAATTTCAGTCATAATTAGGAACGATAACTCTTACTCGAAAATCTAGTCGCCGAAGGAATGTAATAAAATGAATTTACAAATTTCATAATTTCTGTTACAATTTTATACTAAGAAAGCGTTGCAATTGATATATAATTCAAAAATGAGTTACAATTAAAAAAATATTAAAAAAATAGAGAAATCGTAAAGTAAAATAAATTATTTAATTTGTGGAGCTGAGTTTTCTGTTGCAAATATTTGAATACCACTCCGAACCTGTCAATTGTACACCTGTATTGTTCCTTCTGTACACGCACCAGGTGACAAAGGTGAGACAACAGGTGTGTACATTACGTAATAGTTACCTTTTTCATCCAGACACAGGGTAATAAAACAATTAACACAAAGACATATACAATATATAATATACATCCTTGATTAAGAAATGAAATTTTGACAAATATACAAATAAATTTCGTAACAAATTTTGAATTTGTTCGTGGACAATATTCAGATTATTGAAATTGCATCGAGGATATGTATTCAAATGATTGTAAATTATGAAAAAAATTATATATACAATGAAAAATTCAAAATGGGATGCAGGCTTTTTTAAAAGTAAGTTCAAAAAAGTTTTATTTTAATTATTTTTTGTCTATTTATATATTAATTAATGACAGTCAACAGTCTTTAAAAAGAAAAAAATCTATATCAACTTTATTAACTAAATTTTTTTTAAAAATACCATTTTCGTCATCTTGTACCTGTTTGGTCGTCCGCCATTTTGGATAATATTGATGAATTTCAAACTTCTAGGGACTAGACTAGACTAAAAATTAAACTGTTTTAAACATGATATTTTGATATTTTCATATGTCAACTACTTGCAGGAATATGCAAAACGATAAATTTTTTGCTGTGAAATGAGAAATTATCACTTTAACCGTGTAGGGGTTGAGGCATTTTATATAGACAAAACAGGAGAATGATAGTAAAAAATACTGATTTTTCAAAAGTCCAGGGACGTAATTTTCTATTAATTAAAACTATCGGGACTGATACTTATTGTTAAATAAACTATCAAAGATGATCAGGGAATATGCAAAATGAGTTTAAATTGTGTAATTTAGAAGATATTGCAGATTTAGTAGAACCTCCCATAGCTTTCTATGTTAAAATGTCAGTGTATCAATGGCCGGATGTTGCGGCACTAAAATCACGTGATGTCGGCAATTGTTGCATATGATTTTTAGGTCTCATTTTTTTCGTTGTTTTATTTATTTACATTCATTTTCATCCTCCTATTACATATCTAATTTGTCTTAAATGAAACAAAATTAGTGATTTAGAAATATGTACCCCAAATACCCCAAAATATTTTTTTATTCTTGGTGTATAATTATTTAAAAGGCACTTTCCATTTTTTTTCAATTTTTTGTCACCACCTATATTATTTGAACATCAAAAGAAACCCGCTGATTTTGATATGTAAGCGACCAAAAGGTATGGATATTGTGTCAAGATTACAGGTAAACAGTATGCAATGTAGCAAATGGCTTTAAAATACATCTTATTGTTTTTATTTGAAAAATGTACCTCATATGAAGATAATTCAACTTATTTTTATGTCGATACCTAGTAACTTTAAACAATCATTTGAAAATAACTACAAAACATACGATTTTGCGATTTTCGGACGTTGTGGTTGAAATATCATTTAACTGCTTTAAAATTGTGTATATCATGGCACAGGGTTATTCACCTCCAGGTCATTTCTCTTTCTTCATGTGTGTGATGACAAGATCTCGAGGGTAAAATGTTTAATCTGCAATTTTCGCCCCAAAAATTTTGCAATCTGCGCCCAAAATTTGCAATGCATCATGAGCTAAATACTTGTCATCTGCACTCTTATACTTGCAATTTGTGCCCAACACTTGCTATACTGCAAAATTATGAAATGGAACTGCAGACCGCATAAAACTTTTGCAATAAGTGAAGTGTGCCGTTCGCACAGATTTTTACGTAATACCTGCCTCATATAATTCGCCTTATGTTATCGACTTTGCTTAGCCATATTTACCAGTATATTTACAACCATGAAAATAAAGCTTTGCTTCCATCTAATTTTGTGCTCTTATGTAAATAAATGAATAAATATCTTTATTTAGAGAGAGTAACTTATTTGAATTGGACCAATTTTCAATAAGGCTCTCTCTTAAATGTAATAACAAACAGAAATAAATATCAGCAAATATAAAGACAACAATAACATATCTATATACAAATAATATACACATTCATTAGCTTAAAAGCAAATACAATACATATCTATTAGAAATTAAACAGTTTATAAAAAAATTGAATTCAGAAACAGTTTTCGAGTTGTTAAGAGTTCATACTTTTTGGTCCACTAAAAAAGAAGTTTGTTTTATATATTTCTGTAATTGGCTTTTGGATAAGAAAATTATCTGATGGTGAAAATCTGGTATTATATGATTCATTATCTTTTGCAGAATCAAGTAGGTTTAATAATAATAATAATAATGATAATTATAATAATAAAAATAATAAAAAATAAGTATTTGATGTTAAACCTAGGAAAGCCAAACCGGCTATGTGAGCCTCTAGATAATAATTCGCCGTGGCATTAAAAAGTAACTCGCCACGGCGAGATAATCTTTTTTGGTAACTCGCCGTGGCGAGATAGTAACTCGCCACGGCGAGATAACATTTTTTGTTAACTCGCCGCGGAGAGATAATAACTCACCACGGCGAGATAACCGTTTTTGTTAACTCGCCGCGGCGAGTAATAACTCGCCATGGCGAGATAGTAACTCACCGCGGCGAGATAATCTTGTTTTGTTAACTCGACGCGGCGAGATAAACTTGTTTTGTTAACTCGCCGCGGCGAGATAACCTTGTTTTGTTAACTCGCCGCGGCGAGATAACCTTTTTTGTTAACTCGCCGCGGCGAGATAACCTTTTTTGTTAACTCTCCGCGGCGAGATAGTAACTTGCCACGGCCAGATAGTAACTCGCCACGGCGAGATAATGTTTTTATTCTTTTTTATGCATGTCCCTAATACGCTTCCGTAGAATAAGCTGAGAATGTGGTCAAATATTTTTTTGCAACTTAATGTTGACTTAAATTTTCTACCCCTGCCGGGAAATTTAAAATGTTTGGTTCATTATTTATTTCTATTATATAGTTTTTTTGGTGTAATTCTGTTTTACTTTTAATTAAATTATCCAGTATAAATAAAAGTTGGTATTTCATTGAAGACATTATTTTCTTTTCAGTAAATTTGCACGGGCTTTTTATTTTAAACAGGAAATAATTGATTGTTTGACAATTCGTATTTTTCATCAAACAGTTGTGGAAATAATCAAATTAAAAGCTGAAACTTACCTATTAATATTTCTATTTGTTATTTGTAACTATTAGTTTTGGATTCAGAAAAAGAGAGTCTATATAAATACATGTACATGAATCTAGCACAAATACGGTAATACTGTGATCGACTGTGACTGCCTGTCACAATTCACCACAGTGCAGGACAGTACAAGTGAAACTGTAATTAACTGACACGAACTGTAACAATCCGGGACAGTGCATGACAGTAGTCGTAAATACTGTCATTTACTGCGAGTAACTGTTACAGTACTGGACAGTTAATCACAGTACTTGGGTATTACTGTTAATGACTGTCCCCAATTGGCACAGTTCTTGACAGTACTTAATAGATATTTCACAGTACTACCACAGCAGACAACAGTGAATGACAGTGAACAAATCACTGTTCCTTGTATGGACAATACTTTTTTCTGTTCATAGTGTATGTTGTTTTAGTCAAAATCAAAAATGTTGGAGAAACGCGAATAAACCATGTCAACAGGTATAAAAGTTGAAATGTCATTTTGTGACACTTCTGATATTTCTATATTGATTTATATGAATGGTATTAAATTTTACGGGTTTAAATTTTGCGAATGATCTCTACCCATAAAATTACAAAAATTAAACCCCTTGCAAAACTTCCCTCTCTACGGTATCAAACGACAATGTTTCCACAATTCTGATTTCAAAGGTTACTTCTTGAAACACGTGTACAGCATAACGAAATTAACGTTTTTTTTTCTGCAATTTCGGTATTTTTTGTATTTTCCACAATTCTGATTTCAAGTCAATTTACTAAATTTTAATTTGACATGCAAGGAAAAGGGTAAAAGAGCTATTGGTGACTTCAAGATGAAGAACAACAATAAAAGCGTTGTTCCATTGCTTGTTATTGGCAGGTACAGCATAACGAAATTTCATGTTCATTATGCAACTTCGGTATTTTAGTACTTTGTCTCATTTGCATTTACTCCATATTCCTTCATTGCTACTTTACATTGTTTTTTAAAGCGGGAAAACTCACATAAAAATTTGTACAAATTGGCAGCAACTGTGATATTAAGGAAAGATGTCAAGTGAATTTATTGGCGAAAATGTTAGTTTAGAAATTTCTCACAAAACATAAGATGAAACAAAATGTCCTTTCTTACACTAATTCATGTATCATAAACTGTGAATATTGTATCTAAACCAGACCTTATAAAAATTAATAATATCAAAATGTACCAAAAATAAAAAAGGGTAACATCTGGCATACAATGCAAGTAGGCTAACACTCTGCTGTTAGTTGAATCTTTGCTATATCCATTATAATCAGTTATTCTGCTGGTTAAATTATTTCCTGAACATGCACATCAATCAATGGAAATGCGTAATCCGTCATAATGTTTCTGGTATAGTGTCAAAATACATTTTAATAGTCGGTCGCCACCATTTTTTCTTTTCATCATTGTGCACAGAACAGAAGTTGCTAAGGACGGCAATAAAAAAAAATGAATAAATAAATAAAATGTATAAATATAAATCATCTCACCTTCATAACTAAAAGTCATTTCAACTGAAAAGTCTCTTCTTCATCGTTGATGTAGATTTTTTCTCACAGTATATTTCATTAAATATTCGTAATATATCTGCTTTTTGAACCAAGGATGTTTTGACGACATTCCAAGTTGTGTGTGGCCTTTATTTTTTAAACTCAGCAGTGATGATTTACAGTTAAATGTTAATATATATCATCGGTATTCAATTTTCCAAAAATCACTTAAGATTTTGGTGTCTTATTTACATGATTTTTTGAAGCATAAATGGTATCAGAAGCGATGAGCAGACCTGTCTTCTACAACTTGAAAATCACCTACCTTAAAGAATGGATCATTTCGCATTATTATTGCATATTTCTGTAATGCCTTCGTAAGCAATCGCCATTTCAAAAAAAAAGAAAAAAACAAACAAAAAAAAAAAAAAACAAAAAAAACAAACAAACAAAAATAAAAACAAAAACAAAAACAATGCAAAACAAAACAAAAAAAAAAAAAAATAAAGTGCATTTGTTTACAAACTCGGCACAACTGTCAGAACGCCCATATGTGACATAAAGGCGTGCGACAGCATACTCACTAGCCCTTTTACGGTTCTCCTCTTGGTAATCTTACCTTAGAGGTAGACTTATCTTTTGATATTCATTTAAAAAATGTATTAAGACAGTTTCAAGCCAAAACAAATTTCCGAGGAATCTAATTTTTGTATGGTTTCAAGCATCTAGAAACACCCCGAATCGATTTCGGTCCCGTTTCGCTTATGTACTAGTATATAGGACCTGCGTCCTTTTATATACTTTTATCTCTTGGCATTTTTTACCAATCGGTAAAATATAGTTTCCCTTTAAAGCTTAAAACATCTACGTAAATAATTCTCTGCACTAGTTTAAAAAACAGTGTAAAATTTCATTATGCGTTATTTGATCTGGAATAAACAATTAATTCCCTGTATCGTGGGTTAAGATAATTTTATATAAGAAGGAGAGTATGCTTATTTTTTACTAATCGCTGATGTGTTTATATTTGAAGAATGCAGTTATGTATTATTTTATTTTCTTTTATTGTCCTGTTATATCACATATATATTTTCAAAAATTCAATTATTTCTTTTTATAGGTAATCACGGATGCGACATCACAGCATCTACGCCTAGACATATTATTTCCCAGCAGGCAACTTCATCAACTTCAATGCCAGGTTTGAAGCTCATAAATGTAGAATACCGCATAACTTTTAAGAATGATATTATTTTTATGGCAAATTAAATTTAACAAACAAAATAAAAGAATTGATCCTCATTGAAGCAAATTTTTATGAAAACACGAGCGGGATAAGGTGCTCCGAAAGACTGACATCCGCTGTCGCACAGAGTACGTGTAACAGATAAGGTCAGTCATGAAATCCTATGATGGAGGTTTCTCTTAGTTTGTCTTTAGTTTAGCTTTCTAGTCATTTGAATGTCTCATATGAAGTATGAAAAGGCTACGGAACAATAACAAATTAAAGTAGATTGATACTTCATTTTTTTTTTATTTTAAACTAATCTACATATTTCTATGTATTTTTCCTACAAATAAGTCCTTTCTACATACTCTATTCCGTGTAATTGTGCTTACACAATAAATCATGTTTTACTTGACTGTGTCGGTGTTGCCGACATACGTCGCACATTTTATACAGCTGAGTCTCTTTAAGAATCATTTACAAACGTCGCTGGCGATAAAATTATCCAATTTTAAAAACTGTTTATATGTATAGTAAAATATACGTTTATATAATCCAATTTTTAAATTTCATCAAATCTGATCTATTTATCTTAAATTGTTTATCGCACGATTTTATCTTTTAGAAATTGTTTTATCTGTACATAACCATACGTTTTAAATCACTGTTTTTAGTTATTTATTCATATTATTATCAACAGTTCAAGACAAGATATAGCTGAAATATTGCTGAAGTTGGCGTTTAACAACAATCAATCAATCAATAAAAAATATAAAGAAAAATGGTCCCCATTTCCTCATTCAAATAATTTAAAAAATGTAAATTTTAATAGTGATATCTTTGGTTTAATATTTATTCGATTATCTCCTCTGAGAAAATATACTGTAGTTCCAAATTATTTTACTATAAAACTATTATACCGCATCTTATTAGCAAAACATTTAAATTTAGTAGATATATTTCATTGCCTTTTGCCATCAGTAAAATAGTATTAAAACATTTCACCGTTGAAATTTTTTTCTATATTTTAAAAACAGAATTTTAAAAACAGAAAATATTAAGCAAAGGAAAAATAACAGATTCAACATGGCAGAAGACTACCGATCTACCTTAAGTAGTGGAATTACATTGGCGATAAGCGGATATATATTGTCATTAAGATAGATCTACACACTTGAATATGACTGTTTAAGTTATAAACTCATAATATTATCAACAGTTCACGCCACGATATAGCTGAAATATTGCTGAAGTTGGCAATAAACAACAATCAATCAATCAATCAACACACTTGAATTTAACCCCCCCCCCCCCAAAAAAAAAAAANAAACTAAAAAACTAAACAAAAACAAAAAACAAACAAAACAAAAACTAAAAACAAAAAGAAAAAAACAAAACAAAAAAAACAAAAAACAAAAACAAAAACAAAAACAACAAAAAAATACAAAAAAAAATATATATATATAACCTTAACCAGGCTTACAAGTAATGCTGCGCTTAAAACAAAAAAAAAACTAAGTTTTCGAAAATAATCAAAAATTAACATCACATATTTGTAGATATGTAGAGAAATTTTAGTTAATGTTTTTATGTTACATTATAATATCCAGTTACTAGAGTTCCAACTCAATGTTTGACCGCTGTATCAATTGACAGCGTTGGAATTAGAGGTACAAGATGCAACAGTCTGAACTTAAATCCAATGGTATGTGACCGACAATTTACTACTGGTTGGTATTTTGCTGAATATAGAGGGGATAAACTCAGTATGCCAATTCATTGTCCTGATCTATTTACTTGTGGAACGTCCACTCCAATATGGATAAGAGGTATTATTATAAATTAATCTTAAACGATTAACCAGTTTATATCGTTGAAATAAAAAAATACATTTTGATTGGATTCGAGGATTTACACAAGTACAATAATTGAAGTATCAGATAAGAATTTCATTGCAAAAAAAAATGATAAAGTATTTTATCTTATCTGCAGAATCTCATCCAAAGACTTTATATGAGACAACTGATGTGACTGGTTGCAAAAGAGGACTACCATCAGATACGGATCCTTGTTGTGCATCTACTATTCCAATTAAAGTTACGAATTGTGGAAACTTCTACGTGTATCATTTATCATACACAGATACTTGTTACGAAGCTTACTGTTTTGGTGAGTAATGGAATGTATCGACACATGAACAGAATAATTATAATATGTAAATAACTGCTATTCATTTATGATCTTCCGAATATTTTTGCTCGATATTCGCTTTTGAGGAAAATGTTATTCGGACATTAATCTACAGAACTCAAATGCAGTTGTTACATATCAAACTTATATTTGATACATGAACAAAGTATATCCAGGAGCATTTTATGATCAAATGAATACTCCAGACACTATGATGGAAGGATTGAAATTAAGCGTCTAAGCAGAAACTTATTTACCCTGATAATGAAAACAAAAACATAAATATGAGTTTTCACAAAAATCGCCATAGTTAAACATAAACACCACATACAAATTAAAACATTAGCGATGTAACCAGCACAAAACTTTGGATTTTATCAGTTGTCCTAGAAGGATAAATATCATATATTCGTAAAAGTTATCTGTCGTAGAGAAACACAATTCCATTTCGTTTCAGTTTAGACATAGACTAATGAACAAAAAGTCTCCTTCTAGGATACCTTCTAATTGATATAAATACTATATGGATATATAGTTTATATATTTTATTGAAAAAAATCGTTAGAGTTCAACTGAATAATCAAGTTAATTCCTTTTTTAATGAGAGTTTGTGACAATGTTTTGGATGGCATTGTAAAAAAAAAAGTAAGAACCGAATCGTCTGTCAAAAGACGAACAAAACAGGGACAAAGGCAATATCGGAAACACCAAGAAACAAGGACACAACATGAGTATGCAAATACAGATGAACAACACAGACCCGATGAAAACCATGGGTGAGATCAGGTGCACCGGCAGAGTAAGCATCTCCTGCTTCGCATAAGACACCTGCCGTGTTGAACATATCAACTCCGGTAGCAAAGTCAGAGGAAAAACAAACTTGAGCTGTAAAAGGAAAAATATGTTGTTATCAGATATCCCATAGCGATCTACAAGACCGTGATGTTGACCGTAAAACTTCTTTAGTGATGACTGAAAGTTATTGGTAACACATCTTTGCTTAAGTAGCCTATTTGTAAGCAATTAGTAAGTTAGTATTTGCCTTCCTTATGCATGTATTTTTTATTCTTTCCTAGATAATATCATGTCATTTCAGACATTTTAAAGGATTCAAATTCCTTTTGTAAAAACTATATTTTGATTTGTGTACATGTCATGCAAATAAAGATTTTATATTAAACAATCCAGTAGTTAGTACCCTTGTACTGATCCGAAAGCCAATTTTGTGTCGAAACTGCAATATCTAAATTTTTGAAAATTGGGTCTTAGACTAAGAAGTATCTTCATCGTGAATAGCTCTGTCCTTAGCCACAGATTGTAGTCACCAATTGTGACTTGACATTTTGATCCTTATTGTTTAATTGTTCTATACCAACTTCTACACACTTTTTGATTTATTGTGTTCAAAATGTTTTGGTTGATCAGCACTGATGAGACATAAGTTGTCGAAAATTGCCACATGCAGAAACTGAATTTACAGTAACTTCGGTGTTTGTTATTCATATGCGAAACTTATATCCTGTTGTCAGTATGACAATTGCAGTTTATTTAAGGTCATTCAAATAAAATACACGCTTAAAATCTTTTTATACACCCTTCATAACATTATATGATATTTATTTAAATGTCTGGAGGTTACCTTAAGTATTATTAATGTCCTCAAACATTATTTACCATTACGTTAAACATCACGGATATGCAATGAAGGGATATGGAATAAATTTACATGAGACAGAGTCTCTACAAATACATGGTAAAATGAAGCAATAGGACAACGCTTTTATTGTTGTTGTTCATCTTGAAGTCACAAGGAGGTCTTCAACAATGACCTTTGCTCATACCTCATAGTAAGTTCAAGACAGAACATTCATGTGTCATATTAGGGAGCAACCATTTGAATTTAGGGGCTCTTTTAACGAATTTCTCATTCCGGAATTGCTTTGTGTGTTTAAATTTCTGTTCTGGTTTAATTTGTTGCAAAGCTGTCATGAATTTCTTATAAACAAACATGTTTTTTTTTTCAATCAGTTGCATTATGTCTCTATTCATCCACAAGGTCATCCTGTATTTTTAACGTTTGCTATTTAATATTTTACAGTAAATCGATCTCTATAAAAACCATTATTACCTTAAACGTGAATTGCAAGAATGTATGAATGATTATGTAGATTAAATTGAAGCCATTCCCTGATGTTTCATAATATGTAATGATGGACACTTCCACCATCTAAGGTAAACGCAACAACTGCAAGTACCATTGTAAACTGAAATCATTGTAATTACGAATATCAGTGGCTACTAAGTAACAGACAAAGAGTCTGCAAATGTCAAACTGAACAACAGTATGTTATTGAAACTTCTTAAGATAGAGTTTTACACAACACAAAAAAACTGAGTAATCTCAAAATCCCTTGCGTCGTTCAGTACCTCGACTACTTTGATTAATGTAAGCAGCACTTTTTTGCTAGGCAATCACGAATGCAATGTTTCAACGACTACAACAAAACAAATCACTACAGAACAGACAACTTCGTCAAAGCCAGGTAAATATCATTATTTCATCAATTCTTTTTATCCCCGCACTTTCGAAGAAAGTTCGGGGATAATGTGATACCCTCCGTCTGTCCGTCCGTCCGTCCGTCACACTTTTCTTGTCACTCAAACTCCTTCTACATTTTTGAATTTAGGGATTTAATTTTGTTGTAGAATTGTTGCATATAGTGTGCAGATGCGCAATAAGCTTTCGGATTTTCGATATTGGTCTTGGTGCAAACAAGAGGCCCCATGATGTCAATTTTTACAAATGTGGCATGTGACACAAACTCCTCCTACATTTATGGATTTAGGGACTTAATTTTGTTATAGAATTGTTGCATATAGTCTGTAGATGCGCAGTAAGCTTTCGGATTTTTGATATTGGTCTTGGTGCAAACAAGAGGCCCCATGATGTCAATTTTAACAAAGACCAAAAGATGTGGATTAGACACATGTGGCATGTGACGCAAACTCCTCCTACATTTTTGGATTTAGGGATCAAATCTTTATGCAGAATTGTTGCA
>MJUU01068622.1:62251-86828 GCA_002080025.1 Modiolus philippinarum | reverse complement strand
CTAGAATTCTTTCAGTAATGGTAATGACTATCAATAGGTAGATTTCAAAGATAATGAAAAAAATTATGCCAAGAGTGTATAACAACTGTTTTCTGTGTCAAACAGGGAGTGCGGGGATAGCTGTCGTTTCCGACAACATCTAGTTTTTATTATCTTATTTTACAAGAAGTTCTCCATATTTATCTTTTTTATTAGTCTGCAGTGTAATGAAGTAGAAATAAACTTTAAATTGTAGTCAGTAATAAACAACAAAATATTTTTTACCACTAAAATGTACAAAATATAATTAAGAATAAGAATAGCAAATGTATATTTCTAACAAAAAAAAAAGATATGCGTAATAATCCTGTATAACTAATTGAATTAACTTCCTAAATCCTTTTTACGTGTATGCTACTTCCTATCCATATGTCCAATTTTTCTAGAATCGTCGTTCACAAGAAATAACTGGAAAGTTCCTTGTTAACTTTTAAACAGATGAGTTATTGTTTACTAAAGTCAAAGTTCTAGAAAATTCTAATGGGTAAAAGTCAATAACCTTGACCATTATTTGCTGTAAACAAATCACATAACATTAAGGAAATACAGAATAAAAAAAATGCTTACTGCATTTTAGAATATTTTACAATATTTAATTACGTTAAGCAAAAGTAATTTTGATAATGGTTCAAACGATAATATACTTTCAGATCAGAATAATGGACAAGAGACAGAAGTAAAAACACAGGAGATGACATCAGTTATTGTAGCGGGCATTTTTGGACTGGCATCGCTGTGTTTGTTTGCTGTTCTTGTTTTTGTGATATTTAAGTAGGTAAAACACATCTACATTATGATAAATATATTTTCAATACACATGATATTCATGAAGATATGCATAATCAATCTTTGGCAGATTAAAACCGTAAGAATACTGTGTAAAAGTAGCTGATACATATTTGTTAGACTTTTAAAAGATGGTTAAAAATATATAAAAAATAAAATCATGTTATTTGTGTATCAATTGATGGTAAAAATTGATATGTTTCCTCACATTAATGTTTTGATTAATAGAATAGTCACAATCGCTAACATGCTTAACAGCTGTATGAGGTCGTTAAGACTGTGGAAGCATTGGAAAAAATGACCTTCAACGGCATGAAAAGGTAAAATAAGATCCCTCAAAGCAAAAAAAAAAAAAAAAAAATAATTGGTGTTAGATGTTCATAGGTGATTCAACAATATCAGGATAGTGTGCTTTGGCTAAAAATGCTAATTTTAAATTTTGTGGGGAACATAGATATGATATGCAGATGCATTTAATGTGTGTTATGATTTTGTCATTTAACTTGGTTGTAATTTTCTAAATTATTACACTTTTTTTGAGACATGAGTTGTCGAATGGCCGGCTTAATTCAGGTATTTTGTTATATATCATCACTGGGTCTATCCCTCTGCTGGTGGACCGTTAGTCCTCGGGGGTTTTCACCAACACAGTAGGCAGTACTGGCCCTTAAACTGATTTGGAAACTAGCAATATCTAATTTAAGAAAATTCAATTGAAAATAAGAAGTTTCTCCAATTTGCAAAACTCTGTCTTCGACTTATTTTGTCTTTTCTGTTTAGATCCTACTAGTGATTAGTTCTCTATCAGCGTTTATATATATTTCGGTTAATGGATTTCCAAAAAGTTTTGGATAATCTGCACTGAAGAGACACGAAATGTCGAAATGGCCAGAAACTTATTTTAAAGTAACTTCAGTATTTTGTTATTAATATAAACTAACAGGACGGTTTGAGACGTTTACATGAAATCTTTGTGAGAAGTGTGGGGGTTGAATACTTTCATTTCTGAGCTCCATCATTCCTACTAAAACAGTGTAATCAGTATGAAGCCAAGATGGTATTTTATCATTTTCTGCTGAATTTGACTTTTCATTGAATTAGCATTATCGCTGTTGTTGACATTGACCAACTGATATTTTATCCTCAAAGCTCTTGCAGCTTTTAATTTAGTCCAAAATGCAATGTATATACGTAAACTTCACCACGAATGAAAGCCATAGTTACAGGAAAATAAAATTTTTTAAAAGCAACTACAGATTAATCGCTTCATTGTAAGCAAAAACAAAATTTGGCGAAACAGACGAGATTCAGACAACATAAGAAGTTACAAAATGTGGCAGACAAAAGCGTAGTGCATGTTTTCATATTCAGGAAGCGAGCACATTTGAATTTTAAAGTATAATGAAATTTACAGTGAAAAATATTACTGATTATAATTTTCCAATGATATATATGTCATTACATATAACGTATAATGAAAGATTAACTGAACATAAACAGCAAATCCATTAATCAAAATATTCACAGATACCATTAAGTAGACATATCCGAAGCGGCTAAAAAGACAAAGGGCTAAAATTTCATAATTTTACAATATAAGCAATGAAACGAGTAATGGAGTAAATATATACATGATATAAAGTCTCCATTAATACATGGTCAAGTAAATTAAGCAATGAAACATAGCTTTTATTATTGTGTTACTTGTATAAATTTTATCCGTCATCAACCGAAACTCAAAGAATAATAATAAGAAGTATTACGGATTTCGTAACTTCAATCAAATGCATATTAACGTTGTTTTAGACATAACTTGACGATAAGTTAAAGAACAAAGAACGGCTTTTACGACTTTACTAAGCGACTTTACTAATCCTGCTGATGCTGATATCATCTAAAAATCGGTAGGATGATATACATCAATTATTTTAGTTGTTTTATTGTGATTTTGGAAAAGGGGAAATTATATTGATTTTCATCTTTAAAATCTTTATATATATTTCCTAGTAATCAGAAATTCTAGTGACTGATTTGAGTTATATTTTGATTTATGTTTCATATCTCCTTGTGCATTCAACTCTTTCGAAGGTATTGGAGGGCCAGCTTATCAGGAATACACAAAAAGAAGATAGAAGTTTTTCCAACTTATCAACAGTTTCCTTCAAAAGAAACATTTGTACAACAAAATGATTATGTGTTTGTATGATAGAAATATATTTTATATGCATCCTATATGTGATTGGCTACAAAAAAAATTACGAAAGGATATGGAGTAAATGAACATGAGACCATAACACATATGCTAATTCCAACTGCAATTAAATTTGATGAGCTGTATGGCTATTTCGAAAAT
Organism: Modiolus philippinarum; assembly: GCA_002080025.1. Classification (NCBI taxonomy): domain Eukaryota; kingdom Metazoa; phylum Mollusca; class Bivalvia; order Mytilida; family Modiolidae; genus Modiolus; species Modiolus philippinarum. The sequence goes on along the minus strand of MJUU01068622.1, from coordinate 83,650 downwards.
TAATTCCTCATCAGCAGCACTTGATTTCCTACCCATTGCGATTTCACCCTGATTTTCTAGTGACAGTGAAAATTTTCCGTCTTTCCAATATCCCTTTCTGATTATACCGTCTTGATATAGTTGAAAAATTGCATAAAAGAAGTTAAACCATATTGAATCAATCAATTAATCAACAACAATTGATTATTATGAACTTTTATTGAAGTATAATATATACATGTATCTTCAAAATCATATTTTCAAAATTAAATATTATGCAAATAATCAGACAACTTTTTTTAACTGAAAACCGAGAAAAACAATTGATGTATTATTTATCCTAAGATTGCTTGCCTTGAAAGGGTATTTTGACCTAAAGTACGACCCTCAATTGTTAAAATGTTTCTAGAATTGATATTGTGTTATTAATTATGCAAATGGAACAAAAGTGTTCTACTATCCACTACTTATAATAAAAGCACTGTAAATGTATTACTATGTGTGGGAGATAACCGCTTATAATTATTTTTAAATTTAGGTGTCATGTCATAATAAATCATACAGTTTAACTACAGGCATTAATTAAAATCATATAGATTGATAAATTCTGAATGATACTTATCAATATATTGGAGAAAAATAGCGCATGAAATATTTAAGAAATATCAAAAAATTCTCGAAATATGTGTATTTAATTTCAAATTAGTAAACCAATAATGTAATACAGTGTTTACAAATTTAAAATGAATATTAGCACAGAAACAGCGATAAAGCAATTTATAGCCAAAAAATAAATTTAGTAAAGACAGCCAGGAGTTCCAGCATTTGTTTAAACTGACATTTGTCACATTGAGATTGGTTCTATATATGTAACATTTTGATAAAAACAAAATGAGATTCCTAATATGTAGATTCCTAATCTCATTTGTTATACCAAATCTATATTTGTTATGCTAAATCTATTTACAAGTATTTCAATTGAAGTTTCATATGTAAGAAGGCTTGATATCATAGTCAACGGAAATTATGTCCTTAGCTAGCTGTCAGTAACTGCGAGCATTTGTCCAGACAGTACCTGTGTGTATTGTCTTCATGTTGTAAAGGAACTCGTCTTGATAAGTTTTCTAGTTTGATTTCTACTGTGAGTCTTTTTGTGTATTTATTTTTTAGCCATTCACCACAAATAGGGGAGGGTTTGGATCCAAGAAAACGAGTTTAACCCTACCGCAATTTTTGCGCCTGTCCCAAGTCAGAAATATGTTGGTCATTGGCTTGTCCTTGCCTTCTTATAATTTTTTTTGTTTCTTGATATTTGGGTTATTGGATGTGGTTTGTTTCTATTAATTTATTCACTTTTTTTACCTTTTTGGGGCCATTTAGGGCTTGATATTTGGTGTGAGGTTCCTCACTGTGTTGAAGACCGTACGGTGACCCCTAGATGCTTTGTTTTGGGTCGTTTTATCCTGGATATGGTATGTTGTCTCCTTGACATTTACCCCAATTCTTTTTTTTTTCATATGATGTTTATTATTTATTTCTCTATATCCAAATATTATTAATTCTAAATTAAAGGTAAGTTCAAAAGGTGTTTGCCTAAATAGCCATAGGCTTAATTCTTACCATAACTTGAAATATTTGAGCATGACAAAAATGTTTTGTATATTTGTCGTAGTTAAATTTTTATATGAACGTGTGTCTGTCGAAACTTAATTCACTGTAATACTGGTATTTTGCAATTTATTACCACTGGGCCGATGCCTCTGCTGGTTGACTGTTAGTCAATATGATGAAATTTACCAAACCCAGTAGTCATAACTATGGTGCTGGCACGAAAACCGATTTTATTTTGGAAACTCTATATCAAATTATCTTAAATATCTAAATTTAAGAAGATGTTATTTTTATTTAAGAAGTATCGCCCTCCTTAATAGCTTTTTCCGTACCTGATTTTATATTCTCTGTCAGCTTTTACACTTGCTTCGGTTTAAAGATCCATATGCTTTGATCTGCATTGAAGAGACATAAGTTGTCGAAATTGTCATATCCAGAAAATAAATCCACAGTAACATCGGTATTTTGATATTTATTTCTTGAATGTAATAATTAACCCTGCAGTCATTATTTTTTAATACAAAAAAGTTTCTTCTATTCAATCTAGATAGATACTATAACCATATTTGTTTTTCTTTTTTGTATCGTATATTTAAAGCGAGCACAACATCATATTGCCATGATTTGTAATAATTTTTATCGCCTTATGCAAGCGATGATAAATACTAAACCACGTGCAGTGTTTTCCTTTTTGGCAAATGAATGGCGGTTGTTTTGAAACTGGAGATAGCCGGCTATGACAGCCGGCTATATAGAGTTGCAGCGGTTGCGTGCTTTATTTTATTAAAGAAATGCAATATGTTTATTTAATGATTTTTGATTCATATGAAAGTAATACAAAAGTAATAAATTGTGTTTTGTTGACATTCTAATTTGACAGTACAGTTTTAAATTCATTTATGATTTATTTTTGGGTTTATCTTTCAATGAGTATAACTCTCTTCTGTTTTCTATCCATGAACGTTTTTTTTTAAATTTTGGCATATGGAACTAAATGTCGTATTTATCATTAATTCGGTTTCGTACCCGCAGTTTTGATCGTCTTCTCGTGTTGCATTTATATTGAACGGTCTGCATGTTGATGATTTCTCAAACAGTCCGTTCTTTTTTCATTGAACAAGATCATCTGTGGTTTCTTCCCTTTTCTCTCTTGAAAAAGAAAACATCGATTTTGTTTGTTCGGATCCGCCATTTTGTCTAATGATGGCAACACTAACGACAGAGCTACGACGGTCCAGAACTGAGAAAATTCCGTTTTACCAACCACTTTGACGAAGGCAAAGGTGGTCGATCTGCAAAAGAACATGGCCGGTAAATGGCGAATGGAAAACACTGACGAGTGTGACATTTCAGTAAAATATATAACGGTCGCAATAATGTCACCGTAAGCTTGTCATAGATTTTCAAGCATCAAAAAAGTCATTTACTTTAAACACAACCGTTCAAATGAAGTAAATATGAGAGATATCAAATGATAAAGTAATGATAAAGTAATGGGGAAATCTAGATTTTTACTATAATGTCCAAAGATGAGTGTTATAAAAGCAAAATCTTAGATTTACACCAGAAATCCCAAACCACAATTTGGTAATATTCTATTTAATTTTTTTCAAACATTGAGAATGGCTTAGCAATTCTTTAGTTACTGGATGATATGCCTACTGATTTTAAGTATCCGTTGGATTTTGCATTTGAAAATTTTGCCATCAAACATGTAGAGTTTCATTTCTCAACTAGTACGATTCGCACGTGTTTGATCTACTCTTGACGATTTTTATGAACGTAACTTTAGTATCACCGCCAAACTTTTGCAACAGGGTTACAGGTTTTATACGTTGTTGAATGCATTTAAGAAGTTTTATAACAGATGTGAATATGGCGTTACTCGCAAACAGCTTATTACTAAGGGTATTTCCAATCCTCTTATTAACGGAAATTTTGGTAAAAAATGCCAAAAACGGATTAAAAATCCTGAAGAGTTGGAAAGTAACTTCATTCTTTACGTAATAGGAGATATTGACAAGATACATTGCTTGCATTCGTTATATCAGCTTTTTTTAACCCCCTCTTACTAATTTAAGATCTAGTGACCTGAAAATTTTACATACATACTTGCCTCTCACTGATACCACCGATGTCTACTGAAATATATGATGATTCTTGACCAAATCCTTCGGTTTTGAGTTTGATTTATCTTCCGTAGTGTGACAATGTTTTACCAGCAGACTAGGCTCCATGAGCTAGCCGGAAGATTAGCACCGAGCGCTGTTTGATCCATCTTTCAAAATTACGTATTGTCATATTCTCTTCTTTCAAGATTGTGGTCATGGAATAAGTAGTCTACCTGTATTTGGTTTTACTCGTATGTTTATTATACTATAGGGTAACGGACAGATAAAGGGGAGGTTTGGGTACCCATAAACCGGTTTAACCCTACATCTGGCTTTTGCTAGTGCCGGTACCAAGTCCGGCTGTCCCGAGTTCCTATCGTTGTTTACGTTTGTCTTTCGTCTTATTTGTGTTCTTCACTGGGTCTTAAGCGTTGACAAAAATAAATTGAATAATTGACAAACTTTGTTATAAGAAAAACTTTTGATCGAATTTATTGTTGTTAGGTTGAATTCAGAAAATAAGTGGTCGTCCAGGGTTACAGCAGGTACATCGGCGATATCCTTACTATTGACAATCCCCAGTTTTTAGACTATGTCGACATCATATACCCACAAGAACTGAAACTTAATAAAGCAAACAATGATTCTAAATACTGCCCATTTCTCGATCTTACTATCATCGTTGACTCTGGCAACATTAAAACTAAAATTTATGATAAAAGGGATGATTTTGATTTCACAATTACTCATTTCCCTTTTCTTGATGGCGACGTTCCTGTAGCTCCATCATACGGGGTGTATATATCACAACTAGTACGATTCCCACGCGTCTGTTCTACTCTTGACGACTTTAATGAGCGTAATCTTACTAACACATCCAAACTTTTACAACAAGGTTACAGATTTCATAAATTGATTAACACATTTAAGAAGTTTTATAGAAGATATGAAGATTTTATTTCTAAATATGGTGCGACTCGCAAACAGCTTATTACTCAGGGCATTTCTCACCCTCGTTTTTATGGAAATGTTGTTAAAAAATGTCAAAAACTGATAAAAAATCCAGAAAAACTGGGACATAACTTACATTCTTTACGTAATAGAGGATATTGACAGGATATTCTTCATGATTCCGTTAAATTGGCTTTGGGATCCAATGACCTGAAGATATTACAGGTATACTGGCCTCTCACTGATACTGCCGATGTCTACTGAAATCTATGATGATTCTTTACCAAACCCTTCGGGGAGTTTTGAGTTTGATCTTTATTCAGTAGTGCGACAGTGTTTTACCAGCAGACTAGGCTCCTTGAGCTAGCCGGCAGTTTAGCGGCGAGCACTCCTCCATCCATCTTTCTAAATTACGTTTTGTCTTTTTCTTTCTTTCTCAAGATTGTGGTCTTGGAGTTAGTAGTTAACCTGTATTGGGTTTTATTTGTATGTTTTATTATACTATAGGGAAACGGGATAGAGAAAGGGGAGGTTTGGGTACCCATAAACCGGTTTAATCCTACCGCCAGCTCTTGCTAGTGCCGGTTCCAATTCCGGCTATCCCAAGTTCCTATCGTTGTCCATGTTTGTCTTTTGTCATTTTAATGTTTTGCTTGTGCGGTTCCCTGGTGGATTGTGGCATGTGATTGTGGTTTTCGGCCATTGTAGGTGTTTCCTGTTATCTTTCTTATATTAATTTAAAAAAAAATAAGCAAAACAAGAATAAATAATTCTAAATATTCAATTAGTGTGAATGTATTTCTTTTTATAATTGCAGTATGTTTATATATGGTTGCTAAGATGCTTTATAAAACAATATATTGGTTTTTTAAAAGTTCAAAAAATTTGCCCAAATTACAAGCACATTTTGCATTTTTAATGGTTAGAAATATGTTTGGTATCAAAAATTGCTAAAATATAAGACTTTGTAAGAACACTTCCAGTTTTCAGTTTTGACCAAAAACAACATTCCGCAAGCTTACTCTGCATTTACATATTGCAAATATTGCAAGCAACAATTCCATAACAGAATAAACTCTTAAAATATAAAAAATCGGAAAGCTTATTGAGTTGCTGTCCGTAGTTTTGTTTATGTATTGCTTTTTAACTTATTACTGTAATTCCTTTTCTATGAATATCAAATAACGTGAACATTTTTTTCCATTATAGGCAAATCAATTCGTGTAATGAAAAAAAAAAACAAATTCATTGAAATTAATTGTCATAAAAAAGATAAGTGAATATAAAGAACGTTGGTTTCTTTATATATACTTTGCGTTAATTCATTTCACAAAATGTAAGACAATATCTTTTTTTTTGCCGAACAGATTTTTCTAAAATCGATTCGAGCTTTATTCTAGACATATTGGGCTGTTGAAAGATACTATGTCTATAAATAGTCCACTCTTTGAATGTTCTAAAATTATTGATGCTTTTTGCTTTCATCAATGTTATCCGAGAGTTGATAAACCCGATGACCACGTAAAACAATTTTTGAAATTTCATGTATTAATAAAGGAATTGACATTATTGATATTGCAGAAATTTTCGGGACCTAGATATTCAAAAGCTTGTACCCGTCTATTTTGACAACCAGGATATGCATGTCTTTTCCTTTTCTTATAAAAAACCTACTCAGAATATTTTTTTCATGATACTGATTTCGTGAAAACCTAACCTAGCAGCTGTGATTGTTCCACGTCAACATAAAAAGCTATGACCCTTGCAAACATTATTTACGGGGAATCTTTACATCATTAAAGTTCATCATCAAGATAATTTGATATAATTAAAGACGCTGTAACGAATAATTGTAAAAAATGGTGCGGACAAGATAGTGCACACAAATGTTAAAAGATAAAATCATTATCAAGGTTCATTAACAGAATAGATTTTTATAAAGACAATTTTATTGCGTCACCTCCTAAACTGTCCGTTAATAGAATTAAGTGCTTATGTGTGAAAGAAATACTATATCAATGTCCAACAAAACGAACCGAACAAGTCAAACACTTTGAGACGTACCAATTTAGCCGAAAAAAATGTTTATCAAACAACATTATCAGGATACAGAAATGCTTCAAGTCCTACCTAAAGATAACACCTTACATACCATCTACTGGGTTCCTGATTATAAGCTTCACAAAAATCTCTTCAGACACCGTTTAATTACTGCATCTTGTAAGTGTTCTACTACTGATTTATCCATCCATCTAACTAGTTCGCTTACTTGTAAAAAGGAGTTGGTTATCAAATACTGACAATAAAAGTTATCAAAACTCTGGTGTAAATTACTTTTGAATGATAACGAGTTTGTAAGGTATGTTGCAAAGGTAGATTATATAATTCCGAATGCCAACAGTGATGAAAATCACCTATTATACCTGTTAACGTCGGAAAATCCTAAATATGGTGTAACTCGCAATTTATAACTAAGGGCATTTCTTATCCTCGTTTGTACGGAAATTTTGTTAGAAATGCCAGAAACTGATTAAAAATCCTAAAACGCTGGGACTTAGCTTACATTCTTTTCGTAATAGGGGATATCAAAAAGACACTCTGCTTGCATCCCTAAAATAAGCTTTGAGATCTTGTAACCTGAAAGTTTCACGTACATACTGGCATCTCACTGACACTATCCATGTGTACTGAAATAAATGATGATTCTTGACCCAACCTAACTGGACATTTTAAGTCTGATTTTTCCTCCGTAGTGCGACAGTGTTTTACCAGCAGACTCGGCATAGCTAGCAGCCAATTTTGAGCCAGCACCCCTTGGCCCATCTTTCAAATGAACAGTAAATTCTGTTATGCTGTACACGTGTTTCAAGGAGTAACTTCTCATCAGCAGCATTAGAATAAAATAATATGGAAAGCCATAATCAAAAAGTAGTTTTAAAAAATGTACTCATTACCAAAAATATCAAAATAGGATGCCAAATCTAGTACCAAGGACATCGACCGAGTATCATACACGGAATCGAGCCTCAGTATTTTCAAGGGGTTAGAATTTTTATACAAACAGTACATTTCTATAAAACACAAGGTAAATTTTACATGTCAGACAAGTCTGACTTTTGGGCTGGAGAATACTCTTAGGGACCTCTGGTCCACAAGCAGTGACATCGGCCAAGTGGTTTCAACATACACAAAAATACCAATGTATTAAAATTTTGATCAAAATTACCTGTTTTCTCCTTTCAAGATTGTGGTCATTGAGTTAGTAGTTTACCAGTATTGTTTTTTTTTTGTATGTTTATCATACTATAGAAAAACGGGATGGATAAAGGGGAGGTTTGGGTACCCGTAAATCGGTTGAACCCTACCGCTTGCTTTTCTTAGTTTCGGTACCAAGTGCGGCTGTCCCGAGTTCTTTTGTCTCAATATTGTTTTTATCTGTAGTTCCCTGGCAGATTGTGGTATTTAATTTTCATCTTCAGCCATTGTAGGTGTTTCCTGTTGTCAACTTTTACACGTAAAAAAATTTAATGTTTTCTGAAAACATTGTGGAAAATGAGATTGAATCATATGAGTTTCTACGATGAAACAAAGGTCCCATAGGTTTAAAATCCGGTCTTTTGATCTACAAAGATTGCCAATTCATCTTCTTGCTTCCGTATTTGGATGAATTTTTATTTTACTTCTTAATTATGCTTGTAAAAAGTAACATATACAGCTTGATTCTGTTCGTTTTGTCCGTCTGTCCTGAAAAAAATATAACTACCTTCTCATATAGTTGCAACTAATTCTTAAAGTCGGAAACATTGCACTTTATCATTTTAATAAGTAAAACTCTGATTGCTTTGAAAATTAATACAGATTTTGAGCTAATGAGCTGGGTTATTTTTCTACAATAAATATTTGTAGAATAACTTTTTTATCAATTTACTCTTCAGATACGGCCATTATCATATGTGCATTTTCAGAATACTCATGAAATGAAAAGTGATAACAGCAATCATCTACAATGGCCCAAAAATTGAAATTGCATGTTACCATCTTTCAAAGAACTACAAAGGAAAAACAAAAATTATTACCATCTTTCAAAGAACTACAAAGGAAAAACAAAAATTAGACAGTCGGCAAACGTAAACAACGATACGAACTCGGACAAGCAAAAGCTAGCAGTAGAGTTTAACCGGTTAATGAATACCCTAGACCTCCTCTTCCCTGTGCCGTTTCCTTATAGTATAATAAACATAGAAGAAGTTTTACAGAAGATATGAACATTTGATATCTAGATATGACGTGACTCGGAAACAGCTAATAACAAAGGGCATTTCTCATCCTCGATTTTATGGAAATGTTGTTAAAAAATGTCAAAAACTGATTAATAATCCAGAAAGACTGGGACGTAACTTACATTCTTTACGTAATAGTGGATATCGACGAGATATTCTGAACAAATCCGTTAAATTGGCTTTGGATTCCAGTGACCTGAAGACTTTACATATATACTGGCCTCTCACTGATACTGCCGATGTCTGCTGAAATACATGAAGACTCTTTACCAAACCCTTCGGGATTTTTTGAGTTTGATTTTTCTTCCGTAGTGCGACAGTGTTTTACCAGCAGACTAGATTCCTTGAGCTAGTCGGCAGTTTAGCGGCGAGCACTCTATGACCCTTCTTTCAAAATTACGTTTTGTCTTTTGCTTTTTCTGTTCCAAGATAGTGGTCATTGAGTTAGTAGTCTACCTGTATTGGGTTTTATTCGCGTGTTTATGATACTATAGGGAAACGGGATAGAGAAAGGGGAGGTTTGGGTACCCATAAACCGGTTTAACCCTGCCGCTGGCTTTTGCTGGTGCCGGTGCCAAGTCCGGCTGTCCCGAGTTCCTATCGTTATTTATGTTTGTCTCTTGTTTTCATTATTGTTTTTCTGGTGCAGTTTGCTTGTAAATTGTGGCATGTGATTGTAGTTCCTGGCCATTGTAGGTGTTTGCTGATTTCCTGTTTTTGTAATAGGAATAAAACCAAATACGGGTATACTACTAAATTCATTATCACAATCTTGAAATGGAGTGCATAGGAAAAAACGCAATTTTGAAAGATGGTGTGGTCGCCGTTAATCTGGCGGCTAGCTAAAGGAGCCTACGTAGTCTTATGGTTAAACACTGTCGCATTACGTAAAAAATCAAATTAAGAACTTCCCTTTGGGTTTTGTAAAAAGTCTTCATATATTCAGTAAACAATGGCAGCTTCAACGACAGGCCTGTATGTGTGTAAAACTTTCAGATTAATGAATCCCAAAGCTAATTTAACGGAAACTAGCAGAATATCTTTTCGATATACTCTATTATGTATAGAATGTAAGTTACGTTCATTTTTTTTCTGGATTTTTTGTCTGTTTCTTGAAATTTTTATCAACATTTCCGTAAAAACGAGCATTAGAAATTCCCTTATCTGGAACAGCTATGTTGTTCTGCAAAGTAAAGAGTGTTCCTCTTTCTCTCGCAGGGTTATTGATTAGTTTTTGTTTGCGAGAATAATTCATTATCGTTCACTCCACATTATTTTTAATTTGATACGCTTATTAACGTTTTGGGTTTTTTTTTTTTTTTTTTTTTTTTTTTTTTTTTGTTTTGTTTTGTATATGTTTGTTTTTTTTTAACGTTTCTTTTTTTTTCCAGAGAACTGAAGTACAACAAAGAAAAGTATTGAAACAGACATTCTATTTGTAAAGACAATATCAATTAATTGTGTATTGTTGTTAGTTTTAAACGTTAATCACCTGATTTAGATAATGAAGTTCAACGATCCAATTTAAAAGAAGGGTTTGTATTTATTTTTGCTTTCTTTGTCGTTCATCTGTATGAAAGTGGTATTTATGATCTTTGAAAAAGTAGAATATTTATTGTTTTTTAATTAATGGATGATCAAAGACGACCATTCTGATAAAATTAGACTTTACTTGACAAACGTCTGATTTTATCATTGAAAGGCAGGTATCGTCTATTACTTTTATAACCAGGGAATATAGAGTTTCTATTTATTTATTTATTTATCCGATAATGTGTATTTTTATGATTATATGTTTTAGTGTATCTTACTTAAACTGTAGTTTTTGTACATGTCAAAAACATACAAAATAAGTAAATTTATTTTGATTCGATATACATAAGTCAAAGTATGTACTGTCGTGTCTATGGTAAATTAAAATGTCAAATAAGGGAATTGCCAAGGAAAACCCCAAATGAAAGACAAATGATAAACGTAAACAACGATAGGAATTGGAATCAGTCGGATCTGGTAACAGCACAACCAAAACCTAGCAGAAGTATTTTTTTTTCTTTTTTTATATCCAAACATCCTCTTTCTCTTTCCATTTTACGTATACAAATATACTTAACTGAGTACTGAGGTAGAATACTAACTACAACACCTTTATCTTGAAAACAGATCAAAATACCGAAATTTCTTTTACGATATTATTTGGAAAACGTACGTCTCTTTAGTGTAGATTAAAACGAAGCGGATAATGTGGAAACATTGCTTCAAATCAACATATAACCATCATTTTCGATAAGAAAATAACAGAAAATGAAATTTTGTCGTCGGTGAAACATTTTTATACTGGAAAAATCCGGGGATGATGAAATAGTAAATGAATATATAAAAAACATTATACACTAATTTCTTCCTATTTATATGAAATGTTTTAATTGGTGTGTACCCCGGGGATTATACCAAATTCTTGGTACACTTGGATATGTTAGGTTGACCAAAACAACTTGGATAATAACAGTGCAATTTGACTTCACTTGTTTATTCTACATGCTTTAATACTTGAAGAAAAACTAGTTTGAGTCTGTGAACATATTTTAGAAGGCATATCACACTGTATGTCAGTCGGAAGTAAGACGGATATTTGTCATTTAATTTATTGTTTAGACATTCTGTCATGTATTACTACATGATACAGATATTAAGTTTATGCTAAGAGTAGAATATTGAAAAGTGATTTGTGTCCTAGTGAAGTAAGTGAGAACCGAACCGTCAATCTAAAAGCGAACAATCCAAGGACAATGGCAACACCAGAAACAAAAAGGGGGGGAAATAAGATTAAGGCTGAGAGGGGTTATCCCTCTTTTTGTTTGCTTTGTACCTCAAAGACTTTGTGGAATATTCGTCCAAAAACTCTATTAATGAATTAAATTATTGAATTTAAAATTTACGAATTATCTATATAAGAACAGATAAAGGGGTAGGGAGTCAATGTACATTGGTCGAAATCCCTATAATTACATGGTAAGATTAAGCAAACGGAACAATTTAATTGTCGTTCTTCATCTTGAAGTCACCATGAGGCCTTCAATAAAGAGTAAACACTGTTACCTCATAGAAAGTTCAAGGCGGTCCTTATCATCGGTTTGATACAACTGAAGAAGAATACCGAGGAGACAAGGGAAGTAATGATCACAAAAATCAAAGTCCAAAGACATGGCAAAAACGGCAACAAAGAAAAACAAAGACAAGAAAAGGGCGTAGTTCGGCCGCAAGGCACGAGAATAAAATGCCGAGATTAAGAACTAAGGCACTCACAGTGTGAACTTCCATGAAAACAGGGAGTGACATGAGGTGCTGCGGAAGGGTAAGCATTCCTACTCCGCCATATTGAGCGGAATTAACTTGCTAAATGGTGAACAACGCTACATCTATGTATCCTTTGTTATGAATGCAGGGTGGTCAACAAGCAAAACATATCGGACAATACTATGTACTGAGCCTGAACTACAAAAATGTCACACAAAAATGAGGGTTAATTTCTGATGTCTCCGACATAACATGAGGGGAGAACAAACAATGTAGCTTTCAATATGTTGAGTAATTTTGTGTAGTTAAGATTCTGTTCATAGTTTTATTTGATTTCAATGTTACGTTTTAATTGTGTCTCGATAAATGGTTGTCAGGCTTAAGAGTCTGACATGCTTATCATTTCACCATAGACGCCTTTTATGAACCCTACAAAACCTTGAGGTATCATCAGGTGCTCAGGAAGAGTAAACATGATCTGCTTCACGCATGACACCCGTCACACTGCCAGTGAAAAGTCCGGTTTTGTCACAGTCTGTGTTTGTCAGTCCGGTTGTAAACTCTGGATCTACAAAAAGATATATATTCTCGTTAGAAACATTGTAATGGTATGTCAAATCATTGTCATGACCTTAAACCTTTGTAGTAACAGTCATTGAACATAACTTTGATGTATAAATTTTAAAGACGGTAATTTCGTTATGTTGATAAATTCGTTGTACAAACTACAGGCACGACAATGGCGAATGATTTGTGAAATGTAAACGCCATACACGTAAATGATAATATGAACTCGGGATAGCCGGACTTGGTATCGACACTAGCAAAAGCTAGTGGTAGGGTTAAACCGGTCTCTGGGTACCAAAGCCTCTTCTATCTATATTCCGTTTCTCTATTGTATAAAAACATTCGAAAAAAAAGCCAATTGAATTACTACCTCTAGAACCACTTTCCTGAAAAAAAGAATAAGACAAAATGTAATTTAGAAAGATTTGTCAAAGAGTACTCGCCTCTAAACTGTCAGCCAGCTCAAGGAACTTAGTCTGCTTGTAAAATACTGTCGCACTACGGAAGAAAAATCAGACTCAAAACTTCTCAAATGATTTGTGAAATAAAGAGTCGTCATGTACATCAGTAGATATCGGCAGTGTCAGTGTTACCTGTTAAATCTTCAAGTCATTGGATTCCAAATGAACAAATAAAGGGATATGGAGTAAATGTACATGGGACAAAATCCCTATAAATACATGGTAAGATTAAGCAAATGGTACAACGCCTTTATTGTTGTTCTTCATCAAAGCCAATATAACGTATGCGTCTAAAATATCCACACACACACACACGCATATATATAAATATGAATCTTAAAAGATATTCACTAGAGCCAGGTTCGATGATGGAACAAAAAGGGAATTTTCTGTGCAGTAGGGATTCACGATGTAGAATTTGCAGTAAAGATTTCTATTATTTAGAAACAGGGAATAAAAACATTCAGGTGTGGAAAGAAATTCAAAATTAATGCAGATATGAATTGTAAAACGGACAACTTAATTTACTGCATAACGTGTCATACTTGACGCGAGGTATATATCGGACAGACAGGAAACAAACTGTGTGAAAGGGTTCGTGTTCACAAACAACAAATCAGGAATCCAGAGATTAGTTGATTGATTGAATATTGTTTAACGTCTACTCAGCAATATTTCAGCTATATCAAGACGAGAACAAGTTTGTTGATAAATAATCACTTTGGGGTATGGAAAGGGCCATGGGACGGGAAATTCTGACTGCCATTGGAAAAGTAGGGTGAAATCGTCAAGGGCGGGGAATTTAGCCTTGTAGCCGATCACCTACGGACCACCCCAAAAAGAGCTTGCTACAAGGGTTCTTTAACGTGCAGGAAGCGTGGCATTTCTCCCAACACGTGGACCTGAGTTTACATCCCATCCGAAAGATGGGTTGTGTATTTATTAATCCCGCACAACCACGGAATGGGTCCTATTTCTATATCCCGGGACCCTCGGGGTCAGCCTCCGTTTAGGAGGGGTCACACCCCGCAAGCCGGAGATACTGGGTCCTATTTCTATATCCCGGGGTTCCCTCGGGGTCCTCTGTTAGGATGGCTCATACTCCAAGCTCAGAGGATGCTGCGGGCCTATTCTTCATCCAGAGATTAGACAGATATCAATGAGTGAACACAATGAATTGTGCGGCAACAATAAATTCAAAATCATGCCGTTTTATAAGTGCAACAGAACCAGTGAACAATACCGTAAAGAACTTGTAAAACATTTTATTCGATGTCTCAAACCAAAATTAAACGCATTGAGAGATACTGAACATAACAAAACGTCACGTCATAGGTCCCCCATAGCAACATACTTAGGAACGTTACATCTTGACAAGTCCCGATGAAAGATGAAATCCCTAGAAAATTTAAGTGACTGTGCATTACATTCATCTTAATATTTAAAATCCCTATTGTGCTAGATATAAACAGATCGGCAATAAACACAATGTTGTTTATTAAATTTTATAGACTTCCAATTTGCACAATGTACATAGCACGAGTCAGTATATATATTGTAAATATTTCGAAACCTTTCCGGCTATTTACCAAAACACAATAAAAAGGTAATAATACAGTCAACCAAAACCTATTTATAGAGACCAAACTCCAAAAATTGGATGCTGTTGATCACAGATGTAACATGGGGAGTGAAAAGAATTTTTGTCAGTGTCTGTATATCGACGCTACAAGCAATTACTCTTACAAAATTTTAACTTTAAGCTATGATTGATTGATTGATTTTTTACGTCCAGTGAACAATATTAGGACGAAAACCAAAAATAATTACCAGGAAAGAAGAAAGTAAAAAAGGTGAAAGTGGCAACCGGCGAAACGAGTATTGTATGTGCCTAAAAAGGGATAAATGGGTAGGGAAGGGAATTTTGCTATTTTTGACTCAACTGGGTTTTAAACGATCGATCCAGTAGCTTTCATAGGATGCTCTCTGGTTTAAATTCCACGATATATTCTGAAAAATTGCGATGACTTGCATATTTTTTCAGTTATGAATCTGTGTATTAGAATGGATTGCAGTGGCCTGGTACCTATCTTTATTCTCTACGTGCAAGTTTATGCAAAGATTTAGAGCATTTCCTGTCTCACCGATATATTGTTATTTACAAACAGAACATGTAATAAGATAGATGACATTGGGAGATTTATATGATAACTGTCTAAAGATTTTGAAGGTATCACCGGTAGCTCTACTTTGAAAAGTTTCAGTCGAGGAACTGTATTTACATAATTTACAACGTTTATCACAACACATGGAAAACCGAAATATGTCGGCCGAAGGCAGTTTAGCTCTAACGCGAATGTCTTTCAGGTTCTTGGGTCGACGAAAAGGTAAAAGTGGGGGTTCGGGGAGAGGGCTTTCACTTATGGTGACGTACGGATAATTGGCATACATTAGCGGTATATTTCAGACAGGTTTGACAACTTGGGCTTTAGGTTGTCATTTGCGGAACACCCGCGGAATACGAGATTTTTTCTTCTTCTTGCCGCGGTATTGTAGTAATTGAGCTCGATCAATGGATGATACTTTTTGGATTGTTTTTTCAACATCCTTTTCTTCATAGCTTCTGTTCAAAAGATGTTGTGTTAGTTCTTTGTTCCTTCGTTTGAATGTCTGTTCTTGTGAGCAGATACGTCGTATTCGAGTTGAAAGACCATAGGGTACCGCATTTATACAGCTATATATATATATATATATATATATATGTATGTAGGGGTCTAGAAAAGGGCAGTTTTATAATCTATTTAGTCTAAATTTGTAACAAAAATTCATATGTATGAAATAACTAAATACCGAAGTTATGAAATGTTGATCACCCAAAGATAAGGATGAAACAATTATACATCATGAAATTAACACACGTCTTGTAATCAGGAAGTATTTACAATAGATCTTATTATAAATAAATCGCTAATTATCTATTCACAAAGAATCTTCGTCATGCGAGGATGGACATTTTGTTGGAATGAGTACGCTGTAAAGACCTTGGAACTGCACAAGAGATCAAAGACAAACGTAAACAACGATAGGAACTCGGTAAAGCCGGATTTTGTACCGGCACTAGAAATAGCAAGCGTTAGGATTTACCATAAATCATCCAATTTCTACTGCTCCCTATAGTATGATAAGGATACTAAGAAACCCTAAAACAGGTAGACTACTAACTCGATGACCACTCGATAACCACAATCTCCAATAGGAAAGGGTGCAAAACGTCATTTTAAAATATGGATCAAGGAGTGTTCGTCGCTAAGATGCAGGCTAGCTCAAGGAGCATAGTCTGCTAGTAAACCAATGTCGCAATATAGAAAAAAATCAAAGTCAATTTAAATCAATATTCGATGCGTTTCTAATTAAAGTTATATGGAATGTTCAAGGAAAGCACAATTTAATATTTTTGAAACGTTACATAAAGCAGCATCTCAAAATCAGCTTATTCAAAAAATTGATATGAATGGTTCGTCTAGAGGGGATTTAATTGAATTTTTAATAGTTAAGTGAGAACTGAACCGTCATTCAAAATAAAACCAAAATAAAACCAATCAAAGGACAATGGCAACGTAGGAAACACAAAGAAACAAAGATATCACATGAGCAAGGAACAGAAAAGAAACATGGAGACACATATACAGATGGATAACACAGACCTAATTTTAAACCATGGGTAAAATCAGATGCTCTGGTGGAGTGCGCACCTCATGCTATTTATAAGACGCCCAACCTATTATAAATGTCACTTCCTGTAGTAAAGTCAAATCCAGTAAAAAAAAAATCCACAGCAATTTAGTTAATGTATTTATCCATCGTCAAGTAAAAATTTCATATTTTAATTTATAATCACACTTTTGATGACAGTGATTTTAAGAGCACTTTGTCAGTTTAATTTGTTTGTTGACGATCCCGCATCTATGACCACAAAAGACATAGATGTGGTGTTGTTCGAAATTAAGTAACGAATTCCATTCAAACTGGGGCTAGGGGGCGTCTTCGTCTTATTATGAGGTATGAGCAAAGCTCATTGTTGAAGGCCTCAAGGTGACTTCAAGGAAAAGCATAATCTTATATTTATATTAATAACGCGTCATTTGCAAAATGGATAACATCAATATATCCTTCAGAATACAACAGAAACTTCTACATCTACATCATTTTAGAGTTACGTCTTGCATTTGACGAAAAAAATCATCTTATTACTAAAATTTACGACAGAGAGACGACTTTAATTTTTAGAATATCAGTTTCCCTAGCGTGGAGAATAATATTCCTGCTTCTACTGCTTACGGATTTTATATTTCATATTAGCTTTGATACGCCAGATCTATCTAAGACCAATTTTCGGGTTTATTTTTTACTAGGCAAAGTTACCTCCAGCCTATGAAGTGTACATTTCACAGTTGATTTGTTACTGTCGAGCTTGTTGTTTATACAGGGATTTTTTGATAAGAGCAAAAACACTATCCGAAAAGCTGCATCCCTACAAAAATTCTATAGTTGTCACTGTGACATCATTGAAAGATATAACGTGTCTGTGTCCCAAATTAAAACGGACATTTTCAGCTAGAATTCATATCTTCACTAATTTGACATTACCGGTTTTGACTCAACCCTGGAATGTCTCACTGATAGTGTGACAGGTGCCACAATTGGTGTAGGACATGCCTACCCTTCCGAAGCACCTGATGTCACTTCCGGTTTTCATGGGAGTTCAAACTATAAGTGCCTTAGTTCTGAATGTCGTCTTTTTATTTCCGTGCCTTTTGGTTGACTCATGTCCTTGTCATGTCTCAGTTTTTCTGTGTTCTTTTTTGCTATGTGTTTGGACTTTGATTTTTGTAATTATCAGACCCTTTGTTCCTTCGGTATTCTCCTGCCGTTCACAATGAACAGATAACTATAAACATCAGTTATTGCTCTTACATGTACATGATGGCCGTACAGCTCATTAAAATTATTGCAGTTAGAATTAACATATGTGTTATGGTCTCATGTTCATTTACTTCATATCCTTTCGTAAAATATTTAATACAGGAGTTTGTCTTTTATTGCAGTGTGGAGTTGGTAAACAATTCCCCGTGGTAGAGATGTGTGCTCTTTATTTTTCTTAGATACTTGTACATGAGATAATATATCATGTGTACACTTTGTTCAATTACTATTATCTAAATTTATATAAATTCTAAAACCAAAGGATAAACTCCCTCCATCGTAGTTTTGTCCTTAGCTATATTTGATATTACTGATTATTCGGATTTCGTTTGGTTTTATGCATGTTAAACATTGTTTTTAAAATTATGGATTTCCTTTGTTTGGGTTCTAGTGCTGCTTATGAGGAATAAATTTCCGAAATGGCCATGCAGCTCATTAAAATTATTGCAGTTGGAGTTAACATATGTGTTATGGTCTCATGTTCATTTACTTCATATCCTTTCGTAAAATATATTTTAGAACCAATTATTTATTTGTGAATGAAAATTGATCGTTTTGAAGTAAAATTCATGTGAACGTTTTGTAAGTGAATGTTAAGTTCAAGAGACAGGTTCACAAGTTCAACAAACAAATACAAATATTGTTGTAATTTTGTGTTATTCCAGCTGTCTTCAATTCAGCATTTTTATACTCATTTTTCGATGCCTTAAGTAGAAAATATCACCAGCCTGGTCATCCAGTACTAAATGTTTAGAAGTATTAACATTCTGAAAAGCATCTTCCTCACACAAAGTTCCATCCTTGCTGTTTCCTTCAGGTCCTTAGATAATTATCCAAGTATTACATTTTTCTTACGTGATTTTGATCCTCCAAATTTTCGACTTCTACATGTATCTGCAATGAAGATACATCAGTTGTCTAAACGGCAACCTAAGCTGCAGAACTTAATGTAACTGCAGTTGTAATATTTGTCACAAAAAATGCGTTCGGTATGTATCAAGACTTTAAAAACAATGTTTTTTTTTCAACCACAAATAGGAAAAATGAAAGGATATGGAGTGAATGTGCATGTGACAAAAACGCACACGATACATAGAAAACTCCAGTTTATCAAGGACAGGGCTTTTATTCCTGTCTTCATCTTGATGTCGCCTGAGGGTCTTCAACTAGAGGTGAACAATATTCACCCCCTCAAGCGAGATCGAGAAGGCCCCTAGCGTGCACTTAAGTGGTATTCTTGACAAAAATTATATCAAGGTCACTCCCTTGCTCCCCACCCGCCATGGAGTGCCAACTTGGTCGATGCTCAAGGTTATGCAGCTGAAAGCACCAGGGTTACAAGAAGAGAATAAAAATGTTGAGCAACATCGATCGCAGCTAAAATATGTCATTGAAGCAACACATGTCGGGAGCGGTCAATGAGAAAAAAAGTAAAATCGGGCAATGTATGCCTACAAATATTTGTCATTAGGTAGCCCGACGAAAGACAAAAATAAGGACAAAAACAACATCGATAGACAAAGCCTGTAATGCAGGGCATAGGGTGTCACCCTTGCTTGTTGATTTAAACTTACAGGTATATATAACATTAAGGGTTATCTTGTCTCAACAATTAAAGTTTGTTTCTAACTTGTAGTAAATTATTTACCAGTATTTAACATGTAAAATCTTATAGAAATATGCTTTGTTTTGATATATTGTATGGAAAATATATATATTTATATATATATATTTTATGTTTCACAATTTACCAAAATATAATCGTTAAACAACATTAAATAAAATATGGTTGTTTTAACTGATACACAGATAATGAGTTATGATGGAGTAATGTAAGCGTCGAGATTTTGGTCCACTCCTTAAAAATTTACCGAACTTTTTAATTTTATCTAGCAACAAATTAATTTGATTCGATTTGGCTTTAATAGCTTAAATCACAAGTGCAACGCAAAAATCTTTAATTTCAAAATCTGTTATTTTCAATTAACTCTCTAGGTCTTGGAATTTAACACATCAATTCTACATCAAGAATTTCTTGAAAGATTTCTTAATTGATTAAGCATTGTAGACTAAATGAAACAGTAAAAAGAAATATGTAGGCCCGTGTGCTTTTAACGGAGATACAAGACACGAGAAATTTGGCGGGAAATGGATTTCTCTGGACTTTCCCTTATTTTAACATTAGGATTATTTTTTGTCTAAAAGCTAGTAAGCTATGAAAACTTGTCATGTGTCATAAATTGACTGATAGAAGACAAACATCAATAAAGCTTTGGAATAATCTTCCTCTTGATGTGCGAAATAACCAATCAAAATATTGTTTCAAACGCTATTTGAATAGAAATTTTGTTAAAACTCCTTATTATTTTAACCTCGGTTGCAGAAAAAGTCAGATATTGCTGGCAAGACTACGCTTACATTCTAGTCTTCTAAGAGATCAATTATATAAGAAAAATTTAATGGATTCAAATTTATGCACATGCGGAGAAGTAGAAAATATTGATCATTACTTTTTCCGCTGTCCAAATTATTCAGAAATTAGAAATACTACTGTCGTCACTTTAGGGAATAAAAATGTTAAATCCCTTCTTTTTGGTAACAACCTTTTGTCTGAATATGAAAATCTACAAATTTTTACAATTGTAAGAGAGTTTATTTTACGTACAAAGAGATTTGACTAAATCAAAATAGATTAGTTTGTCGAGTTGACCGCGCACATCATCTTTTGACCTTCCGGCACATAAAAACTAGGCAGATACTCATCATTTTGTATTCATATCATTGTTAGACAATAGCCACTGTCGACTCTTCAATGCAACAATAGTTAATAATTCGGGAGACAGATTTATATAAGTTTATATAACTTGTTTCTGAATCCCATTGATATGTTTTCCTTTTATGTTTATATTTTGTATTTGTAATACATGTATATGTATATGTCTATATTAATTCTAATAAATATTGTTTAAACTAATACAAACATAAAATAAAAAAATCAGAAAACGCAACAAAGGTGCGAAAGCCGAGTTGCGAACATTTGTTATTTTCATAAGTACATCATCGGATAGGCAAATAGTTGCAATTCAGCATATACCGTTAAATTCTTTTATTTCAATCAGAGATTTATAATGTAACTTTTGCGGAAGTTTGACTTTGTCCTAA
>MJUU01068622.1:49101-61535 GCA_002080025.1 Modiolus philippinarum | reverse complement strand
CAAAGATTCAGTGTTCTGGTTTGGTTTCCATTGCAACTGAAAGCTCCACTATCCATTACAACCCATTTCAGACCACCATTCAAAAATAAAATTGAGCAGGGGTTCCCCTTATACTTCAGGTAATATGTATTGCTGTAATCAATAATTTACAAAAAATCAGAATACACAAATGTAGTTTTTTTTCATCTAAGATTTTATTTTTACTGGACATTGCAAAAAAAAAAAAACTTTTAGTAATATTGAGTACTTCTTCATATTAAATTAATTACCTCCCTTAGTTTTATTACCTCCCTTTTTTTTTATTCTGACTTCATTCAACCTAATTTTTAAGTTATTGACACCCAAAAAAAGTGTGTTGGTGAACATAATTAGAACTATAAAATGAATTTAAATGATCTAGCATTATAAAAACTACTTTTGTATGAACAATACAATTTTTTAGCAATTTTTGTTGTCAAATAATACCGAACATGTGATTTTAGGCTTTAATGAACTGTTTAATTTTTGTTACATTTTTAGAAGTTGTGACCTTGACCTTTGTTGCACAGACCTCAAAATCGACAGGGTTCCTCCTCTAATCATAACTAATGTCTATGCCAAGTTTCATTTGGATGTGTAATGTGGTTCTGGAGATATTGTGTGGAAACGAATAAATCAAATTTTTGTTCTATTTTTAGAATTTGTGACCTTGACCTTTGTCACACAAACCCCAAAATCAATAGGGATCTTCCTCTAATCATAACTCATGTCTGTGCAAAGTTTCATTTACTGACATATGGTTCTCAAGATATCGTGCGGAAACCAAAAGTTGACGCCCGGACGCCCGGACGCCCAGAAACCATTCATCAAATTATAAGCCGAGTTCGACTTCGTCGCAACTCAGCTAAAAAGGAGCCCTTGTGCAAAATTCTTTGAGCCATTAAACAGGAGAAAACCAAAGCTGTTCCGAAACGACACAAATGCAAAAATGAGATGAGTGAGACATCTTAATTCAGTCACTTTCAATAATAAATGCAGAAGTTTTAGATACCATTGTAATCTTTTTTTTTTTTTTTTTTTTTTTTTTTTTTGTTGTTGATTTAATCACTTACATCTATACATTTTTCAATTCTATTCTAAAAATACAAAAACGTCAGCTCAAAAATGTAGGTGCTAACTGTTATCTTTTTTTATTCTATGAATTAAATGAAAGCTTGATGGACAACCGGAACAGCAAGGTTTAATTTCCATTGGAAAAGGGAATTAATGATTATGAAATATTCCTTCCATTAGGCACAACTAGAAGTTTATTTTTACTTATACCGAAGAACTCATAATACTGCATGAAGCCATGCATTTGTCCATACATTTGTCGGCCAGCCTTTCTTATTTTGACCTTACTACCCAGCTACAACTATAGCCAGAGGCCCCTGCAAGCCAATCAAAGTGCTGGAAAGCAGTGATCGAGTGGCCATTAATAGACACTGCAGGGTTAATGATTACGCTGTAGAATGTAATGTCCCTTAGTAGAGAAAATCCGACAAGAAACTTACATTACATAACGTAAACATTACCATACATATCACCCATTTCTTTTGTTATTCTTATGTCAAAAAGTTGATTTATCTTTCTTTTCCTCCTTGTGACATAATGATTTCATTTGAAAATTTTTACCTCCCTTAATAAAATTCTTGAAGAACGGAAAACAATTTTACATCATAAAAAAAGTAATTTTAACTATTTATGCAATGAGAAACGTACTAAAAAATATTATTTAACTTTAATCATGTTAATTTTGTATATCAAGCAAATGGTGCAATAAATACGAGATATATTTACCATTTCAATCATATTTGTCTCCAGCAATAATTAAATTGCCTCCGCGATAGTTCAATCTCGCTTGTTCGCGAATTCCAAGCAAACCTTATTATATTTAGTTTGCAATACGCATATTATATTTAGTTTATCTCTAGATACCTTTTTTATTTTTATTTTTTTCTAAAACCCAAGCCTTTCCCTTTTCTTTGCATTATGTTTTCACACTGATCTAATTTTTCTGCAAAGCCACTTTCGCTTGTTTCGTGATAAACATTGAATATGTGTTGTTGATAGCTCGTGGGCATGGCTTGAACCTAGTGCCATACAGTATGTGCTGCCATGCCTACGACCCCCACCACACCTAAACATCTATAATTGTGATAAATTCGTTAAAATTATTAGATTCATGCATATCCTGTATAAATTTAAAAGTCTGAGTGCTCAAAAAAGAAAGTACAAAAATAAAAAAAAAGTAAACCAATTGCGATTTTGTTAGTGGACTGGAGTGCCAGGATAGTGTGTGACCAAGCGGTTTCTCTCCTCGAGATAGTAAGGTCATCCGAGGGCTTGCTCGATGGTGACCTTAATTTCCACGCGACGCCACTTTTCTTGTAGTCATTGACCTCAGCCATTTCAATCAAGATCAAATATTATACGGTTACTGTCTTTTGTTGAGGTAAATGTGTAGTGTTATTGATTTTTGGGAAAACAGATATTCACCGAGCCGCATGGCGAGGTGAATATTTGTTTTCCAAAAAGTCAATAAAACTGCACATTTACCGAAACTAAAGACAGTAACTGTTTTATTCTATTTTCCGATAAATACACAATAATTCTTCTTTTATCATGTGTTATACTATACACCTAGAAATTTTCTATGGGTGTTTAATTAGTTGAATTAATGAGGCTTTGGATATTACATAACATTAATGAAATATATACTTTTGAAAAAAAAATTTGTGGATAAGTAAAACAATAAATATAATTTAATTATAATCTTTTCTGTCAGAAATTCACAGATTTTAGCTAACACCGAGTTTTTTTTAACTTTTGACATGCAGGAAATATACATGTAGCTCATATTGATAGAACTATACGGTATTTGTGAGGCTTGTTTAGGGAGGGTCTCAATATCCCATATCCCAGTAGGTCTGGACTAAAATATCCCTTTGAAAATTCAAGCTATCCCATTAATTATTGAAATATCCCGTTTTTCATGGTCAAACTATCCCATATCCCTGTACTTTTTGTCTCAAATATCCCATTAGAAAAAGTTGTAAATATCCCGTATCCCAATATACCCTAAACAAGCCTCATTTGTTTTCAAAGGAAATGTGAGACGAAGTGAATGAATTCAGTACTTGAAATGTTTTTGCTTGTAAACCGAAGAAGGTTTAATATGTTCTGTAATATGTGCATTTTTCAAAGAACGATCAGTGTTATTTGCAACCTTTCAGTGATACTAGTACATGTATTTAGTAACGAATAAAATTTTCTGAATTATTCGACTGTCGCCATTTAGTTATTCTGACAAGGCTTTAAACAACAGATGTTCATTAAAAGAGTCAACTTTATCTTTTTCCGATTGTTTCACACTGATGGGAGAATGTGAAGAAGGGAGGGAATTGACATTTTTATGTAACTAGCGAACCTTCTTTAAAAACTTTATTCAAAGAATTATTTTTTTATCCTTAATGATTAATGATTTCTGTCTTCTAAATGAATGCTGGTGTTCTTCCTTTTCACTTCTTGCATCTGTATAATGTGCGCGGACAATTCTGCGCTAACGGCTATGTGTTGACGACATCCTTAGTGAGATTTGTTTCCCAAAATATTGTGTGAACGACTTTACCAGTGTCCCAAAATATTGTGTGAACGGCTTTACCAGTGTTCTGCTGGCTTTTAACGTATTTTAAGTGTCTTGCTCTTTCCATGTTTGCACCATTTTCCGCTGATCAATACAAGCGAATCCCTTTTTTTTAGATGTAGACATTGTGTTTCTAGTGATGCCGATGACGTTGTCACACGACAGTGTTACATGGCAATATGATTGGACGATATAAATACGGGATTTCCCTTTTTCTAAAAATATGTTGCGCGTGACGTTTCATGGAGTGAATATCCTTTCTATCGAGTGAATATCCTTTTTGATTCATTTAATGTAAATGCAATTTTACTATTAGTATCAACAGTTTTAACTGTTTATGATTAGAATATATCGTTTCATTGGTTTACGATGTCAATTTGTTTTTATTTCGTCATTGCCGTCTGTTTACAGTGGTCAACGTTCACACATTTTTCGAATGTTTGCCAGCATATAAGCCGATTATTCTTTAGTTCGGAATTACTACATTACCATACTGTATCTAAAATGTTCATTTCATACAACCCAAACAGTGAATATAGCTGGCATCAATTTAATACTGACATAAATGTAAAATGTACATTTCACCGTTTATTTCAAACCGCATCGTAAGCTACTATAGAATGCGTACAGCTCGTGTCGATTAGCTTTAAGCAAAATATAAACAATACAATGAAATACAAATTCACAAATTGTTTACAACATATAATCATGGTAACAAGAAGATTAATTATATTTAATGAAGTAAAATTGGCCAATGTGGACCTCATTTTCGCAGTTCTACAGACCGCTTTATATAGTCAAGAACACTGGACAATATACTTGTATCTGGATTCAAGATTTTTTTTTTACTTTAATGGAGAATCAAGCTGGTTAAAATCAGTTACATGGTTATTTATGTTTTCAATGAAACTCTGTCTTATATTATTGTTAATTTGACAATGAAAAAAGAAGTGTTCTTCGTTTTCAAGGACATTACAAGTCTTACATATTCTTTGATTTCGAGGTATTTTCTTATATCTTCCTACTTCTACTTCAAGGTTATGATCACTAATTCGAAATTTTGTGATAAGTTGACGACTATTAAAATTTTTTAATTGTTTAAGGTATTCCTCTAGCTTAAAAGTATTTTTCAATCCTTTATAAAGATACAATTTTGAGCTATCGTCAAAATTCGATAGCTTATTAAGTCTCCCAAACGAAGTTTGTGGAGACTTATTGTTTTTGCTGTGTTTCTTTTTATTATTATTATTATTAAGTCTCCCAAACGAAGTTGGAAGACTTATTGTTTTTGTTGCGTTTCTTATTAAGTCTCCCAAACGAAGTTGGGAGACTTATTGTTTTTGTTGCGTTTCTTATTAAGTCACCCAAACGAAGTTTGGTGACTTATTGTTTTTACTCTGTTTCTTATTATTAAGTCTCCCAAACGAAGTTTGGGGAGACTTATTGTTTTTGCTGCGTTTCTTATTATGTCGCCCCAGACGTAGTCGGGACGACATATTGTTTTTGGTCCGTTTCTCTACTATTATTATTATTATTATTCATTATTATTGTTTCTTTCTTCCACCTCTTTTTGTCCGGCTTATATCTCAATGATGCCAGGACAGAAATCATTCATATTTGGTACAAAGTTGGATCACTACCTGGAGGGGTGCATGGGAGGAAAATTTTTTTCAAAGCGACCGCCATTTTCAAAATGGCTACCAAAATACGAAAAATTCGAAATTCGTCCAGTTTTAACAAAAATTGGAATTTTCTCATTTATGCTTCAACAGAATTAATTCATATTTGGAACAAACTAAGATCACTATCTGGAGGGATGTATGCAAGGAAATTTTTTTTCAACATGGCCGCCTTTTCCAAGATGGCCGCCAGAATACGTAAAATTTTCAACTTTGTCGGATTTCAACGAAATCTGATTTCTAGGTAGATTTTGATGCCGCGAACAAGCTGGAATCATCGAATTGGCTGTCAGGGGCGACATCAGCTATTGCTTGCAATTGCAAGTCTAGTTATTATTCTTTTTCTTCCGTTTTCCGGCTCAAACTTGTCCACCTGATTTCTCGGACACTAGTGATCCAATCTTAACCACATGATGATAGAACCTTATCCCAAGATGTGCTTTCGAGTCTTGGAATTTTGAAAATGGCACCGGTTACCATGAAAACAGCAAAAAAAGGCGGGAACATCAAAGTGCTCAGAATTTGATGAAATTTTATAGGAAGGTTGTCTAACATGTGTAGAATGTGTTTCTGGTCTCCAAGACTTCAAAATGCTGACCGATGCCATTGAAATGGTAAATATATATATATTTATTTAGAAAACTACCCCTTTACAACGGGGGCAAGCACTGGCGGGGTACCAATGCCTGCGTCTACATGTTATAACAAGCAATATTTACAGATAAGAATAAAATTCACATTTCATAATTAAAGTCCATGTTATTCAATAAAACACTGTTCTCACGATAAAACACTGTCAAGCTACACAGTAAAATCATGTCTTAAACTGGTCTTAAAATGTAAAATCAAAGCATTATAATAAGACAATAAAAATATTCTACATCTGTTATATATCAGTACATAAAAATTCAGTGCGTCTTGTAATGCATTTATATAAAAATATTTTACACATTTTGTCCATCTCAATACCAAAACATTCATTAATTAGAAAACCTACATCGCCAATTAAAAGATGAAGTTTAGTTAGAGTAGGTAACTCCGAAAAATAGATTAGAAGTGACGCATCATCAACGGTTCTTTGAATATCGTAAAATAACTGTGAGCGAATACCTGCGTAGGCAGGACATTCGATTAGAAAGTGGGCAGTCGTTTCGGGGTTATTGTCACAACACATGGGACAAATATCATCCCCACTCAAATGCATTCTGGAAAGATTTGAATTAAGGGGTAAACAATTTACTCTCGCTAGAAATTTTAATCTCGACGTCGTAAAATCATTAATATTATTAAAATACGGCTGTTTAGATTTAAACAATGGAAACGACTGGTATAACTACTTTTTCCGGCAATATCAGAAAATAGTTTGGTGGAGTTATATAATCCAAAGAAATGGTTAAATGTTCTAACATTCACGTTTCCGTTTATGTAATGGTCAAGTCCGGAACATTGGAAAATATTGTTCATATAATCAAAATACTTCCAATCAATGCATTTACTTGATTTCATTTCGTTGAACACAATTTTACAAAGCCGGTCGTTAATTAAAAAAGGCGGGAAAATCAAAGTGCTCAGAATTGGATGAAATTTTATAGGAAGGTTGTCTAACATGTGTAGAATGTATTTCTGGTCTTCAAGACTTCAAAATGCCGACCGATGCCATGGAAATGGTAAAAAAGGCGGGAAAATCAAAGTGCTCAGAATTGGATGAAATTTAACATGAAGTTTGCCCAACATGTGAAGAAATGGGTTCCAGTCTCCAAGACTTCGAAATGACGACCGTTGCCATGGAAACGGTAAAAAGGTGGTTACTTCAAAAGTGCTCAGAAATGCAGGAAATTTGATAGGAAGGGTGTTTAAAATCTATGGATCTTATCTTTTGCCTTTCAATTCTGATATGGGAGTTCGTTTGGGAGACTTCTTGTGTTTGCATCCAAACACAATTAATACTAGTTATTATTATTCCTCAATGGATTTTTCAAACTTTGTCCAAACATTATCTCAGAGATGGGTATTCCAAGCTTAATGAAACATTGTACCAATATGGACAACCACCCCAAGATGTGCAAGAAGGTCTTTGAATTTCAAAAATGACCATGGTCATTGGTCACTTTGAACTTTGACCTCAAATCTTGTGATTGGAATATCTCGAAAACTGTAAATGATAGCTGATTAACTGTTGTAGCAAAATGTTTATTGGGTCATGACGGACATTTGTTACATTTGGACCAAAATTCTATGATGCACCGTTCAAGAGATATGCCCCTTGAAAGTTTCGTCATCCCATCTCGAAAACGGTAAGAGATAGAAACCTGAAACCTGTTCCATTCAATTTAGGTGATATGTGTTACATTTAAAAATGCCAAGGTCAAAGGTCATTGGTCACTTTGAACTTTGACCTAGACCTTGTTTTTGTAATAACTCATAAACTGTAATAGATAGCTGATAACATGTATGGCAAAAATGTGTGTCTTGTTAAGATCTACATTTGTTTCATAGGGTCCAAATAATCGGACCAACCGTTTTCGGTTTAAGGACCGAAAACCCGATTTTGATGTCCGAATTTTGTGTTTTTTGTTTACAGCTCAAATACCATTGAAGATACAAAAAGACATTTAACGTACAAAATGTTTAGTAAGTCTGGACCTTCAAAATGAGGTCAAGGTCAAAGGTCAAGGTCACAGCGCTAAAGCTTTATTTCACATTAAAGTATCAGTAAATGTACATATTAAGCCTTGAATGTTGGTTTCATCAATGAATCAATAATGAAACCATTATGACGCAACTTCCTTTCTGATGCAATCCAGTACATATACTCCTGTAAATTAAATACTACTAACACAGAGAGACGAAAAGATCATGAGTTTATGACACTAGAAACAAATATTTCAGAACACATTATTACAATCATTGGTGATAAATAAACAACACAGCATTTTTTTCAAACAGCAATTAGGTATTGAATCTGGTTTGGGTGACTTGTGTTTGCATGCAAACATATCATCACTCGTTATTATTATTATTCTTCCATAGTTCTTTCTTCTCGTCGCAATGAACTTGTCCGAAGCAGATCTCATAAACCATCAGACCAAGAAGTTTCATACATGGCATACTATTGACCCCATGTATCTAGATGTGCAATCATCAAAAGTTTTTCAAAAGGGGGTCCGTTAAGGGTACTTTGGGGGTATCAAAAAGGGGTGGGGTCGTCCTATAGTAACCCAATGGGAAATTGAAATTTTGAAAGTTTTCCACCATTTTTTTCACTGTTTCTCAAAACCTATTAACACTAGCTCCATGAAACTTCATCAGAAAGGTGGGGGTCATGTGAGAAAGGGTAACACAGCATTGGAAATTTAAAAATAACTATTGTTGCCATGGAAACCATACCAAAAAATGGAAATTTTAGGAAAATAGTAGTTTCTGTTGATAATAGTACTTCAATTACAGCAATATGTATTAAATAGGTTATAAGGGGAACCCCTGCCCAAATTTTCTTTGGAAAGAAATCTGAAATTGAATGTAATGAACAAAAGAGTATTTAGTTGCCATGGAAACAAAACCAGAAGCATATTTTTTGTAGAAAAATTGAGTTTTGCGATAAAAGGAATTTTGAGAAATATCTATTAAATAGGTTATAAGGGGAACCCTTGCCCAAATTTTCTTTGGAAAGAGATCTGAAATTGGATGTAATGAACAAAAGAGTATTTGGTTGCCATGGAAACAAAACCAAAAGCATATTTTTTTGGAAAATTAGGTTTTCTAATAAAAATAAGGAATTTTGAGAAATATGTATTACATAGCTAATAAGGGGAACCCCTGTCTAATTTCTTTTTGGAAAGGGTCTGAAATTGGTTGCAATCAACAAAAGAGCACTTGGTTGGCATGGAAACAAGACCAGAAGCATATTTTTATTTGTTGAAAAATTGAGTTTTGCGATAAAAAAAGGAATTTTGAGAAATATGTATAATATAGGTTATAAGGGGAACCCCTGCCCAAATGTGTTTTGGAAAGGGTTTGAAATTTGGTGTAATGGACAAAAGAGCACATGGTTGTCATAAAAACAAAACCAGAAGTTATTATTATTATAATTTTTTGTTTGTTTGAAAAATTAGGTTTTCTGATTAAAAAAAGGAATTAAGAGATATATGTTTTACATAGGTAATGAGGGGATCTCGTAATGCCTTGGGATCCGATATGGGAGTTCGTTTGGGAGACTTTTGTGTTTCGCTTGCGAACACAGTTATTACTTGTTATTATTATTCTTCCATCCTTCTTTATTCCGGTCGCAATGAACTTGTCCGAACTAGATCTCAGAGACCACAACTCTTAGAGCTTTGAAACTTTGTAGGATGTTAGCCCCATATATCTAAATGTGCAATCAGGAAAAACAATTTCAGAAGGGGTTCATTTAGGGTACATTTGGGGGGCTAAAAAAGGGGTGGGGTCGTCCAATGTTAACCCTATGGGAAAATGTAATTTTGAATGCTTTTCACCATATTTCTCACTATATCTCAAAAACTTTTAATACTAGCTCAATGAAACTTCATAGGAAAAGTGTGTGTCATGTAAGAAAGAGTTTCCATGGTATTGGAAATTTCAAAATAACAAACGTTGCCATGGAAACCATACCAAAAGATAGAAATTTTGGGAAAAAAGTAGTTTTTGTTGATAATAGTATTTTGATTACAGCAATATGTATTACTTAGATTATAACGGGAACCCCTGCCCAAATTTTTTTAGAAGGGGGTTTTAAATTGATTGTTATGGATGGGGATATTTCAAAATAACTATGGTTGCCATGGAAACTATTCAAAAACTTAAAATTTTGAGAAAAGTTTAATTACTGTTGATAATTGCTAATTGTTGTATTTTTATTACAGATATATGTGTTACCTAGGTAATAAGGGGAATCCCTGCCCAAATTTTTTTTTGAAACAAAGTATGATGTTGGATGTAAATGATAATGGTACTTTTGGTTGCCATGGAAACCGAGCCAGAAACCTATAATTTTGAGAAAAGTGATTTCTTCTGCTTGTAGTAATTAAATTTCAGCAATATATATAAACTAATTTATCAGGGGAACCCCTGCCCAATTTTTTCCAGAGGGAGTATCGTAATGCCTTGAAATCCGATATGGGAATTCGTTTGGGAGACTTTTGTGTTTCGCTTGCGAACACAGTTATCACTTGTTATTATTCTTTTTCTTCCGTTTTCCGTCTCAACTTTGTCCATCAGTTTTCTCGGACACCACTGATCCAATCTTAACCAAACTTCACAGGATGATAGAACCGCATCCCAAGATGTGCATTCTAGTCTTGGAATTTTCGAAATGTCAACCGGTGCCATGGGAATGGTAAAAAAGCGAGAAAATCAAAGTGCTCAGATTTTGATGAAAATTTACAGGTAGGTTGCCTTACATGCGTAGAATTGATTTCTAGTCTCCAAGACTTCAAAATGGCGATCGGTGCCATGGAAATGGTAAAAACGGCGGGAAAATCAAAGTTCTCAGATTTGGATGAAATTTTACAGGAAGGTTGCCGTGCATGTGTAGAATTGACTACATGTGTCCAAGACCTCAAAATGGTGGCCGGTGCCATGGAAATGGTAAAAACGGCGGGAAAATCATTGTGTTCAGATTTGGATGAAATTTTACAGGAAAGTTACCTTGTATGTGTAGAATTGACTTCTAGTGTCCAAGACCTCAAAATGATGGCCGGAGGCATGGAAATGGTAAAAAAGGCGGGAAAATCATTGTGCTCAGATTTGGATGAAATTTTACAGGAAGGAAGCCTTGCATGTGTAGAATTGACTTCAGGTGTCCAAGACCTCAAAATGGTGGCCGGTGCCATGGCAATGGTAAAGAAGGCGGGAAAATCATTGTGCTCAGATTTGGATGAAATTTTACGAGAAGGTTGCCTTGCATGTGTAGAATTTACTTCAAGTGTTCAGGATCTCAAAATGATTGCCGGAGGCTTGGAAATGATAAAAAAGGCGGGAAAATCATTGTGCTCAGATTTGGATGAAATTTTACGAGAAAGTTGCCTTGCATGTGTAGAATTGACTTCTGGTGTCCAACACCTCAAAATGATGGCCGGTGCCATGGAAATGGCAGAAAAAGGCGGGAAAATCAATGTCTTCAGAATTGAATAAAATTTTACGAGAAGGTTTCCTTACATGTGTAGAATTGGCTTCTGGTCTCCAAGACTACAAGTTGGTGACCGATGCCATGGAAACGGTAAAAAGGCGGGGAAATCAAAATGCTCAAGTTTGGATGAAATTTTACAGGAAGGTTGCCTAACAAGTGTAGAATTTGGTTCCGTTGTCCAAAACTTCAAAATGGTGACCGTTGCATGGGAACGGTAAAAAGGGCGGGGAAATCAAAGTGCTCAGATTTAGATGAAATTTTACAGGAAGGTTGCTTAGCAAATGTAGAATTGGGTTCCGGCCTCCAAGACTTCAAAATTTTGACTGTTGCCATGGAAACGATAAACAGGCGGGAAAATGCAAGTGCTCAGAATTGCATGAAATTTGACAAGAAGGTTGTTTAAAATCTGTGGATCCTATCTACAGCCTTTGAATTCTGATATTAGAGTTCGTTTGGGAGATTTCTTGTTTTTGCATCCAAACACAATTAATACTAGTTAATAATTACTTTTTCATAATATTCTGTGTTTGAATTTTTAAAAACTTGTTTTCTTTAGTTTTTCAACAGGTTAGTAAATGGTCTATCAAAATCATGAAGGTTTCTGGATTTAACTCCAAGTTCTTAGAAAATCAGCACTACAAAGAATAAAAAAGTAATATGCGAGACATGTATATAGTCCATTTGATTTTCAGGGGAGAGCTTGGGCGATTTTACCAAGAAAATTTATTTATTTTCATGAAAATCGCAAACAAATTATTTACTTTCATTAAAATCTCGAACAAATTATTTATTTCCACCCATGTTACCTCGGATTATTTATTTCCATTCGCAACAAAAAAAAATTCAGCAAATCAAAGTTAAATTATTTTATTTTCACAAGAAGTCGGACAAAAATATTCATTTTCACGAGAAGTAGGATTAAATTATTTATTGACAAAATCACCCA